>SNQJ01S0015489.1:18153-85380 GCA_010110895.2 Picea sitchensis
TCCAACATTGCGACTGAGACCAAGTTTTTCTTCAGACCTGGAACATGCATAACATCTTTCAATTGAAATGGTTTACCTGACTCCCTCTGAAAGGTAATGGTACCGATGCCAGTCGCACTGTATCATCCATCGTCGCCTATCTCTATATGCATTTTGAGATCTTTCTCTTCAAAGTCATTGAAAAGCTCCTTATCTCCCGTCATGTGGAAGGAAGCACCACTATCCAAATACCACACTGATTCCAATGCACTTGACACCATGCATGGGATCAAGGAGAAGTCAAGCTCAAATTGCGAGGCAAGGGCCTCACCAGCTGCAGATCCAACGACCTTCTTGTTCTTCTTCTTCTGCAAACAGTTAGTAGCGAGATGCCCATGTTCGTGACAATGAAAACACTTCACTTTGGACAAATCCAACTTCTTGCCTTTAGACTCGGCTTTTAAATGGAATTTCTTCCCCTTCCCTTTCCTTGCTTTGGCAGCCAAAGCATAATCCTCTTCATCATCATGCTTTGATGAAGACCCGTCTCTGGTGTTCCGCCTAAACTCCTCCTACACCAAATCTGACCATAGTCGTTCCCAATCTGGATTTTTTTCCCTTCCATTGACAGAGTCTTGATAACTGTGCCAACTCTTGGGAAGTCCTAGGAGATCCAAGCTCACCAAATCATTATTAGCGACTGTTATTCCCACACTCCCCAACTCATCCCGACATTGGACAAACTTCGTGAGATATTTTGGAATGGAGTCGCCCTTCTCCATCTTGATCTTCCTGAGTTTATCTTTGAGCGCCAATTTCCTATGGTCGTCGTTGTTTTGGAATAGATCCGTCAAAGTCTTCCACATTGCATGTGGTGTGGCTTTCCCATGGAGGCTTGAGACAATGTGGTCTCGTACTCCCTCCAACAGAATCCTCCTCGCCTTTGCCACTTTATTTTTCCATGCATCAAGATTTGCAGCATCTGGCTTAGGAACATCTTTGTCAATGAATTCCTTCACGCCATTTTCTTCAAGTACTGCCTCCATCCTGTCCTTCCAAGCAATGTAGTTCGAGCTGCCCTCGAGTGCATACTCCAACCTCAAGCCATTGAAAGCCATTTCAATATTGAATCAACTGTAGCACCAAGAAAGTCTTTCTGCAAATTCGAATTCTATCCAGTCACAAACTCAGCTTCTGCAATTTCCTGTGCTCTGATACCATGTAGAATTTTTAATACAAATTATGTATTGCCTAGATTCTCCTGATCTAACAATTATATGCCACTATTAAATACAGAATCGCTTCTACAAATATTCTGCGGAATTTAAAACACGATCGCCAATTGCAATATCAAGAAGAAAGATCAATCGCACATAACATAGATGTTTTTCCGGAAAAGCATAAAGCTAAAAACCCCACTACCATATATTATGTATATCATGGATCATGAAACAATCTCATACAAAACTCTAATCCAAGAGCTCTCAGTACAATACAATTGTCTTCACAGTGTCATACAAAAATCAGCAAATACATGTGCCAATTCTCTGCCTCCAGACAACCTGCCTCCTCTGCGCAATCCCTACAATGGAAAACTTGCAAATGATTTGAATGCCTCTTGCCTAGGCTGCACATTTCTCATGGGAACATCCACCGTGTGTGTGATTGCATGAGTGCCCTTCACTCAAATCACAACTGATAGCCAAACTATCCCTTTCACCTGTTATCTCAACTAGGTCTCCACTAGATCTGACATGCATGTAGTTAACAGTGGTAAATCTTCAGTTGCATGTGAGATCATTAATTGTGAATTAATTAATAATTAATTCACTGAACTCTCACTAGTGTAAGTTCAGTTACAACTAGTACAACTGAGCTTAACTCACTTAACTGAGTTAAACTACTTCACAACTCACATAACTACACTTATAACTCGGTTACAACTTCAAGTCACTTAGTTACAACTAATTTGACTTCCATGTCCCACCAGTCAACCTTTGAACTCGAATTTCCTATAGCTAACTGATTTGTCATTTCAGTTAATTATTTCAAGTAATTATGAGATACCAGATTAATATTTATTGTCCAATTTATTTAAGGGAAAAATAAATTAGACACACATTTCTTGTTGACTTTTTAACAGTTCCAAGAAAAATTAGCTTTGTTGCACATGGAAAAAGCGCTCTTTGGGTGGTTAGACAAAAACCTAGATATCTTGAGCATATAGACTCAGATTTTTAATCCGTAAAATGCACAATGAAGCTGAAACTGAGGGATATGTAATGAATTGGTGATCGTTAAAAAATTATTTCTTATGACATCAATTTTTTTTGTTTTTCCAAGAGCGGGAAACCTAGGTGATCAATTTTTTTTATCAACATTACCTTAGATCGAAAGATGTATAATGAAATGTTCCCAAAGCTTTCCAACAACTTATGAAAAACATTAAGTCTTTTCTTGCCTTGGAACAAAAGATGTATGATGAAATGTTCCTAGAGCTTTCCAACATAGGCACTCAATTGATTTCATAGGTGGACAATGCACACTCTTTTTTAGCTCTAAATACTTTCGTCCATGGAGTTGTGATATGTTTTTCAAAGGTTTTGTTACCTCAACTTAATGAGAGGAAGGCAATGCTAGTCAAGTGTAAGATAGGATCACAGGTAAGTCACCTAAAAGTGGACTGATCATAATTGCATGCAAGTTATTGGGATTCCTCCCTACCTAAATCTAGAAAACATAGAGCAAGGTTGTGGGAGAGGCAATAACACCCTATGCAATTGGTGTTTTTCAGTGGCTCATTTTAGTCAATGACGATTTTTATTTAACTTGTTTAAATGTAGAATGAAATATGTGTGGGATCCTTATGTGGTTACCTTGCTTTTGCTTGGCTTTTTGTCATTACATATCCCTCTTGGTTGATCTAGTTGTATTTGGTCTTTTTGCAAGGAAATTATTGACTTTTGTCTTTGTACGTATAATACTCATCGATGTAAGTATTATTTGATTTTTTCTTTCTGAAAAATGAAAACAAATGGAAATTTTCTTTAGCTTGCACACACACACACATGACACAAGTTCGTTGATTAGGGGGTAAAATCTTACCATGTAATATCCCTATAAAGGGAAAATGATGGGTAGTTTGTTATTCAACCTTTAAAATCAATTTTCTCCACATCAACATTGATACTCTCCTCTCCAAAACCACCTATAAAAAACACTCAATTTGAAAGTAAGATTTTAGCTTTGCCTCTAGGTGCCCACATGGCTACCTTAAGCTGTAAAATAAATATATAAATAGACATTCCTTAAAGAAAACATGGAAAATACTTTGATCCACTTTTTTTTCCAAGATAAAATTATCACAATTATATTGATAATAATATAATTTTTACATCCACAATGCACCTTTATTCCTGCAATACACAACAACTTTGCATGGAATATAAACTGAACCTCCAAAAAGAAATTATCTCCCATACAAAACAAGGATAGAAATCTCAAAGAGAGATAGTCTTCCAGACCAAGCTAACAATGCTAAACATTCTGGAAAAAAAGTCCCCAAAACCAAAAACAAATCTCTCCTCAACTGCTCAAAAACTGCAAATTACAATCCATTGATGAATGGACAAAAGTCACTAATAGATAATTATATGACGAGCAGGTCCTTCTGCACCATTAGACCAAGTAAACAACGAGATAATTCCTTCAGGAGCTTGTAATGCACGTTTTGAGAATCCATCCGCTTCCTTGTTAAATTCACGGTAGATATGATAAAAATGTAATTCCTCAAACTTTCTGCTCAGCACCCTGAATCTTTGCTTCCAGCCTTCTAAGGAGCTTACTCGAAGGTCACCATTATAATTTTCGAAGGTCACCATTATAATTTATCTAGTCTATGATCACCTTAGAGTCACCCAGGATCTGTAAATTGTTGAGAGAAATTAGATTTGCTATATATAGAGTTGCCCATGCTCCAATTAGCTTTGCCTTAGTATTACATCCTATGCCACAATTGAGATATAACTTATAAACTGTCATTGGTGAGCCTCGAATAATACCTCCCACTCCACTACAGGTGCCATCTGACTTTGTTGCACCATCAAAACTGGCCAGAGGATACTCTAAAGGGATATTTAATCTGTTTAATTGAAGGGTCGAGGAAACATGCTTTTCCACAGGAATTTGTAGAGCGCCGAGTGTTTTGATGACCACCTTGCTAGCGGATGGGACCTTCCCTTTGAAAACCGATGCATTCCTTTCGAGCCAATTGAACCAACAAGTTAATGCAGCAAGACTAGAAGGAACAGTCTTGTTGTTGTACCAATTATTTAGACAGTTTTCAAGGTCTGATCTAGCCCAAGATTGATTATAATGCTTACTAGAAATTATTTGTTTCCAGACACTTTTCGTGAAATCATAGTGTATGAACAGATGTTCATTTTCTTCGTTTGCAACATTGCAAAGATGACATCACCCAGGTCCTTGCCAACCTCTGTGTTGAAGTATTTTCCACGTTAATACTTTGTTCTTGGCTGCAAGCCAAATGAATAGTTTTATTTTCAATTGTATGTTCCAGGACCAAAAATTCTTACGCCACCCTGTGGCCAAATTTAGATTAAAAGTGGAGAATAAAGCTGTATAGACATTTTTTGAAGTCAGGTAACCAGAGGAATCCCCTCCCGTCCAGATAAACTCGTCTTCGTTTTTTGTTAGAGTTGCTCCCGTAGCTTGTAGTGCCCGCCGATACCTGTCCCATTCCTCTACCTTATTACTTGTAAGAGCCAGTTCCTCGCTGCTAAGCCACGAGGTCATAAATGAATCCTGATCTTGTGGGCTCCTAGCCTGAGCTAGAACAGAAACCCGATTTTGACTAAGTGCATTTAGCAGAGATTCAGATAAAATAGATGCCTCTCCTATACCCAGTATCTTGTCTCTACCTAAGTCGACAAGGTAACTAGTACCGGGCTTCCAGCTGATCCAATTAGTAATCAGCGAAACCACCTTTAATAGACTATTCCAAATTTTGGATGCCGAATGGTGTTTGAAAGTCGCAGAACAAATCCAGTTTTGTATAGACATATGAGATAGGTACTTCTCCTTTAAAACCTATTGCCAAAGTCCCTTCTTTGTTAATACTCTCCAGAGCATTGACATAGCCAATGCTTTGTTGAATGAGTAAATGTTTAATAAACCCCATCCCCCCATCCTTTTTGGGCGGGCTAAGGTCTCCCATCGGCTTAGATGAAAATGATTTGTGTCTGCACTCCCATTCCAAAGAAAGTTATAAAGTAATTTTCGTAATTTATGGAGTATGGACTATGGAACTAATGCCAGTGAGAACCAATAAACTGGTTGACTCTCCAAAACTGCTTTGCACAAAGTGTACCTGCCCCCCAGTGACAACCATCTATAGCTCCAGTGTCTGATTCTCTTCTCCACTTTGTTAATAAGCCAAAACCAATCTTCCAATTTTTGTAATCCAAGTTTGAGGTAATACCAAAGATATTTAAATCCCACTGCAAGATCCATAAAATTATATGAAATACAGAGCTTTAAATAAGCAAGTTCTGTCTCTGACAGACCCAAATAATGAAATGTTGATTTCATGGGATTCACATTTAATCTGGATGCCATACATAATTTACTTATAAGTTCCATGATCACTATCCATTCCTGCACCAAAACACGAGTTAGAAGTAAAACATCATCAACAAATAAGAGATGAAGGATCTTAATGAGTATGGAAACTTCAATTCTGGATAATGAACCATCTCTTTGTCTTGATTTAATAAGCAAACTTAGACTCTCCATCACCAGGATAAACAATAGTGGTGACAGCGGACATCCCTGACAGAGTCCTTGCCCACTTCTGAAAAAATTGGTGGCCTCGCAATTTACCAGAACAAAAAATGATGCAGAGCTCACACATGACATAATCTAGTTTGTCAACAACACGCCAAATCCACCTTGTATTAGAATCAATCTAAAAAAATCCCAATTCACACAGTCGTATGTTTTTTGGAGGTCGAGCTTTAGTATAAGAGCTTTTTTCTTTTTCTTTTTTATACTATGTATACATTCATGTGCAGTCCCAATCACATCATGAATTTGATGCCCCTCAAGGAAGCCAAACTGTTCTGACGATAATGCCCTGGAAAGAAAAGGTTTAATACGGTTGGCTATAACTTTTGAAATAATTTTACATACCAAATTGCACAAAGAGATAGGTCTGTAATCCCCAAACTATTGAGGTTTATTCAATTTGGGTATCAGAGCTAAAAAGGTAGAATTTAGACTCCATGTTGTGCGCCCACTCGTCCTGACATTCTCAACAAGTGCCAAAAGATCATCTTTGATTACATCAAAGAAATGAGTATAAAATTCCACCGTCCAGCCATCCGGGCCTGGACTCTTATCTTTTTTGAAATGAGATAGGATCAATTTTAGTTCCACTTCTGTGACCGACACAAATAGATCTCTAGCTTCCACCTCACTTATCAATCTTGGAAAAAGTCTCGCTACGACCACCTGTTCATTAGTTGTTGTACTATCCACAGAACTAAAAAAACTCTTAAAATGATTCTCTGCCTCCTTGATAATCTCCTTTTGACCTTTGTGAATCAAACCAGATTCATCTCTGATTTCCCATAAGTGTTTGCTAATTCTTCTCTGATTAGCAAACTGGTGGAAGAATTTTGTATCGAGGTCTCAAGATTTAATCCAAATTTCCCGACTTTTGGTTCTCCAACGTTCTTCTTGTTCTATTAGCAACTTGTTTCTTTTTGTTTCCAATTCAATCAGTTTCGTCTTGACCAAAAGACTAAAAGATCCCTCCGAAATATGATTAATATGATTCTTGATACTGTCTTCCAGGTGCTCCAGATCCCTCACTGTCCTTTATCTTACTGCTTTTGCCCAACTTTTTGTCATCAACTTTAGATCCTTTAGCTTCTAGGTGAATCGACGTTGAATATCTTCCTCCTGAAGATATTTCGGGTCATTTCAGAGTTTAGGCACTTTGATATTATAGTCGGTTTCGTTTAGCCACTGTGGATTAAACTTGAAGGGATAGGCTCTGGGAAGATAAGGGTTCTCCAACTGTAATATAATCAACGCATGGTCCGACACAAAGGGGAGTTCCACCCAAGTATGGTACAAACTAACATTCAGGAGTAAGTCCTTCGAGAGCAGAAATCTATCCAATCTTTTGGCAATCAAACCAGCACCCGTGCGTCCATTCATCCACGTTGGGATTAACTTAAAGAGGGAACTGAAAAAGCTGGCCAGTGATCTGGAAGAAGAGGAGCCTCCCCAAGATTCTCCAGTTGCTAGCATAAGGTTTAGATCCCCTGCTATCACCAGATTTTTTTATAGAAAGCAGTCCATCATTAGCCAAATTAGTCCAAAATAATTTGCGCTCCAAGCACGAACCATACACATTCAATAATTTAATCTTCCTTTTAGTGGCGAGAATCAAACCTGTTAACAATATTCCACCACAAGTAAGGAAAGGGGTCAGACTAAAATAAAAAGGATCCCACATCACCAACAGTCCACCAGATGTGCCCACCGAGCTCACTGCACTTATAACCCAAGACGGACGAAATCTCTGTGCAAATGATCGAGCTTTTTGATCAATGACCATTGTTTCCTGAAAGAATACAATATTGGGCTGGTAGAATCCAAAACCCGTAGAAGGGAGGCTGCTTTAAGGGGTCCTCCAATCCCTCTTAGATTAAGGGACAACAATAACATTATTTGGCCCTTGCTAGGGCCTTCACTGCTCTAAGTGCCCCACTGTCAGAAGAGGATGGGTCTAAAATTTGAGGAATACTCGACTGAGACTGTAATTTCTTTTCAGTGCTCCTAGTCTTGATAGGGGATAGGTCAATGGAAATTCCATGAGACCAAGAGAAATCCTTAGAGGGATCAACACGAGTTGAAACCGAAGAACTAACCTCTCCCGTGAAAGAGACCGGGTTAATAACTGCATTGCCGAAATAAGAAAACAACCGAGGGGGATTAAGTGATGGAGAGTTACGATCTCCAAGGTAAGGTATCAATGAGTCAAGAACCTCCGTTAATGAAGACTCTCCATCCTCAAATTCTCGGTACCCTAGAATTACTGGCTCATAGGATGAAGAAAGGGTAGGAAGCACCAAAGATGGCCTGGATGGTAGACTTCCAGGAGAAATGGGACACGAGACAGGGGAGGGTCTTGACAACGGAGTGGGAGGAAGCACTCGGACAAAGTCCTTCTCAATAGGACCAATAATAGAGTCTCCAGATAAAGGAAGGTTAGGGTCCGACTGGCTAGGAGAAATTACAGGCTTAATGAAGGATTCTTCCTTCCCCTTCCCCAGTGAATGTACCTCATTAGACAATAGAGAGTTCAATAAAGGGGAGGCGTTCAAATCAGACTTTTCCAGTAATGACATAGAATTATACAGAACCAGACAGTATAGTTGTAACTTACCAGTTACAAAAAGCTCTTGAACCGGCAAGGATGGCGACGTTGTCCCAGGATAGCTGCAATCATTCCAAGTTGATAAACCCTCCTCCTCAAGATCTTCCAAATCTTCGTGAAGAGCCGTGTGTTTAGAGACTTCATCATCATCACCCCTTCCCTTACAGTTCCTTCTCAGGTGACCTATTTTGTGACAAATACTACACCAGAAAGGGATTCCGAGATAATCTAATATCTGAGTAAACCTTCTACCATGCCAGTCAATCTCAATGTGTTATGGGAGTCCCCCGTGGACATCCATCTCCACCAATATCTTTCCAATCTTTCTGCTGGAAGTCATAAGTAAGTTTTCCCCCAAAGATATAAACGTGCCTAAAGAATTACCAATAGCAACCAAAGCATCTTCATTCCAAAACTGGAGAGGTAGACCAGGAAACAAAACCCATAAGTGGCGGTACTGGAAATATTCAATGTCAGGGTTGAAAGCTAAGCGCCACCGTTTTAACATAAGGCTGGAACCCCTAAGAGGCCACTTCTGAGCCAAAAGTATTGTCGTATCTTCAGGCTTGTTGCAGATAATGCATATCCATCCTTTGGTGAGTTTGACTATCTCAGGCTTATATCCTAATAACGGCTTCTAGGTGTTTTCAATCCAATCCAACAAAGAAACCTTGCAGAGATAACTGTAAGAGAGCCTACCAACAAGTCCACACATAGATAGGCTACAAGTTTCAGTTAAACCTACATCAGACCCTAGGACCATTTTGTGAATGGTTTTCTTTGCCTTCCACTGTCTTCTGCTCACCCGTGAAGGAAAACCTACTCTTCTACCTTCCTCTGAGGGCGAAAGTAGGTTCTTCCCCTTAGAGTGGTCTTCCTTTCACAGTGCAACAAGAGTTTTACCAGTCGTCGGTGCAACACCCAAAAAATGCGTAGGGTTTTCCTTTGAAATATGTGAAGTATTTGGATTAAGGCTGGAGGTCAAAGGAGAAGTGAGTAACGGATGAGTAAAGGACGGGATAAAATGGTAAGGAGATCTGCATACTGTATCAATCTTGTCAAATAAACCTGCTTCCCTCCAAAGCTCCTCGTCAGCCACATTCATCAATGTGCTGACGTGAGCTTCCACTTCTGGCGTTATCTGAGTGGCCATAATATCCACCTGTATCTCCACTATGCCCTTATCCCCAGACGAAAAGGAAAAGGTTGATAAGAGCCATAGATGTTAGTAGTAGAACTTAAAAATATTAATGACAACAATAATAACTCTAGACTGCAGAGACTCAACCCCCGAGGGAATTAACTACCAGTTTCTAAAAAGGACAAAAACGTCGGTCATTCATTAAACTGGGATGAGCAAACATGACAAAAGCCCAAGCCAAGAAAAAAACAAAGGAAAAATGCGAATAGTGTCTAAAAATCAAGAAATAAACAGTTGGGCATCGAAGACTAGAGATAAGTAGCAGGGTTAATAGAAGTGGTCTGGAATCCTACTCAATAAAGGTTTTAAAATCAATGTTCTACTCCACTCCACCACCTCGGTCGTCTTACTGGACACTGTATCAATCACCATTGTTGTGAAGAGAGTTCCCGCCCAATTCACTTCACTTTCTTGGAAACCCTTAATATGAACACCAGATTCCACTAGTTTCAATACTTTGATCCACTTATATGTGTTTGTGTGAATATTAAACATGCCTCACATTTTCAATCATTACCTTTGTCCCAATAAGAGTTTCAAATGCCAAATGATAACCTCATAAATACCTTATATGTTATTATTATTGTTTTTATATAAAAAATATATCAATTTTCAAAAAATTGATATTTACACTTAACTATGTAAAATGATATTTCTATGGCTTGTGATAAGTACAACATCACATTAATTTAAAAATGAAAGATATAACTTCCACCATCAACTTTTGGTGGTGTAAAGATGAAATATATAATTTCAGACTAAGTTAAAAAGTTAACAAATTCAATTATTTTTTAATGAAAATTCTTTATTAAATATAGGAATTTTGTTGGAAGTTATAGTTTCATTTATTTGATGGAAATTTTGACCATACAACTTTGTCTTTTAAAAATTATAATCTATTTTAAAAAATCCTTAAACTATCCAAATTAAAAATAAAAAAATCCATATAAAACTTTGTTTAAATAAAAAATTATAAATTAGTTAAAAAAAATAAAATGTAAAACTTTATTTAAATGAAAAATGAAAAATTTGAATATATCCACTTTTAAACTCATTCACATAATTCCCACTATCAATTTTATTATGGGACATCTTATTAAAGTTTTAGAAATAATTTATAACCGGAGGGTTATAAATAAAGAACTCGAAATAGTTAAACCTTAATTTAAATGTATTAGTCTAAACTTTTTACCTTTTCGTTGTATTTAGACAATTTTTTTTTTATTTGATTTTGCCCAAAAATCCAGTGATAGATCTGAATTAAGTGATTAAATTATGCATTCAAAAATACAATTTAAACAAAAAAAAAAAACTATTTTACCCAAATTTACATCGCCGGATTTCGAAAAAAAAACCCAGAAAATAAAACGTTTAGCAAACGACAGTAAACTACTGGGTTCAGTGGGAAAAATTTATTAGGTTCGAATTATTAATGGGGAGGGTTATAAATAAAGTACACCCAATGCTTACATCCTAAACCCTAGACAGGGTTTTAGCTCCGTATAGTGGTTTCTATATATTTTTACGAAGTCTCGTATGTTTCAAACGTAGCTGCGGTTTCGATTTCTCTACGAAGTTTCAGATATCTCAATCGACGATTTCGATTTTGCGTTGCAAATTTTAGATTTTAGAGAAATCTCTGGAGCGATGGCTCTGTTTTATGTTGTCCGCAGGGCTGCCTCGTCTGTTGCACCAGTGGCCTTCAGAGCCATAAAGCAGCAGAGATTTATTCATTCAGCCGTTGGGTCTGCATTTCAAAACCGCTACAGGAGAGAAATAACGAAGGGGACATCATGGGTTCCAAGCCGAGCGGCTACTTCAATAGTAGCCAAGTCGAAATTCGAAGAAAACCTCCTGGCAGTGCTCGACGAGGAGATTCAGTGTGCGGTCGAATCAGACCCTCCCACGCAGGTAGAGTAAAAGCAAAGTCTTTACGAACCTGTAATCTCGCAATGAAAAGTTTCATATACTCATGATTCCGTTGTGCTGAATGTATTCACAGGATGTCAAACCCGAGGGTACCATACCCTTCGAGATTGAAGATTTGCCAGGCGTTCAGACGATTGCACTCCGTAGGAAATATGGCAGCGAGGAGATAAAGGTTGAAGTTCTGTCCGGGGACGATGGTGACGGTAACGATGAAGAAGGCAGTGGCAATGATACTGCCTCAGGTGGAATCCAAGTGAATTTAACGGTCTCTGTTGCTAAAGGAGGAGGTCCTTTCCTCGAGTTTATTTGCACTGGGTATGCCGACGCGGTTTCAATTGAGGGCATGGCTGTCAAGCAGAAGCAGCCAACAGAATCAGATGCAGTTGATCCGATTCCGTATGAGGGACCTCCCTTCAAGTGAGTATCACGATTCACAATTCCTGATCTGTTTTTCATGTTTTATTTTCCTTAGGGTTTGAAGGGCCTTTAGTGTGCGGGGTTTCATACTTTTGTGGCTATTAGGGTTTTATGCTTTATATTTCAGGCTTATTCGAATTCTAGGTTCTTGGGGGTTTGATTTCAGGCTTATGGGGTTTCTAGGATATTAGTGGTTTGGACTTTTAGGTATGAGGAGGGGTTTTAAGGGTTTGAATTTTCAGACATCTGGGATTTTACGAGTTTTAAGATTTAAGGGTTTTCAGGCTTCTGAGAGTTTTGAGGTTTAGGAGTTTGGATTTTTAGGCCTTGATGGTTTTATGGCCTTTCGGGGTTGGCTTAGATTTATCAAAGTTGGTTTATTGACTGGCTCTTTTGGTTTTTTGGCTTGTAGCGACTTGGACGAGAATTTACAGAAGGGCTTTCATAAATACCTAGAAGTGCGAGGCATCACGCCCAGCCTATCGAATTACTTGTGCGAGTATATGATAAATAAGGAGAGCAAGGAGTATACCAATTGGTTGAAAAATGTCAAGGAATTTGTTGAGAAGTAGAAGTTAGAACTTCAATGACATTTTTGTTTTGGTAGCTAATTATGCATTAGCCAAGGAAAGGGCCTAATCAATATTATAATGTAAAGAAGAGGAAAATGGTTTCATTATTCATGGTACTGTTTAATTCATCGGTGTTGCACACTCCCCTGCCAAAATTTCCTGAAAACTTTGTTGTATTTCAAGTTTTTTGATACCCCGTGTTCGTAGATATGCATGGAGAGCAAGGAGTATATCAGTTATAACGTAAATGACATTTTTGTTTTGTTTTGGTAGCTAATTATGCATCAGCCAATAAAAGGTACCGGTCAATATGAAAGTTTAGAGAAGAGGATAATGGTGTCATTATTTATGGTACAGTTTAGTTCATTGGTGTCTGCTAACTCCCCTGAAGGTCAGTTTCAATGTTGTGGTTTCCCTTTTTAGCTGCTGTATTTTCCAGAAATTTGTTGAGAAATAAAATGTAAATGACATTTTTGTTTTCGTAGCTAGTTATGCATAAACAAATAAAAGGACTGATCAGTATTAAAGTGTACAGAAGAGGAGAATGGTGTCATTATTCATGCTACTGTTTAGTTCGTGTTTCAAACTTTATTGAAGGTCAGAGTTTCAACGATGCGGTTTGCTATTTTAGCTGCTAGCATTTCTAGAAAACTGCATTGTACTTTAGTTTTTTGACGATGTTTATCATTCTACCTGTCAATTTGGTTTTGCTTGAAATGATTCAACTTCATTTTGCCAGCTATATTGTAGGATACATTGATAGCTACCTTTCAAACATAGTTTTTGAAAGGGTTCTCACAAAATTTTGATACATGCCAAAGCTACTGATGATCTAGTGTACAATAGCTATAGATTGTTTTTTCTAGCACATTGTTTTAAGTTTTTTAAATTTTCAGGAAGGCTTTGTGATATTTGAGCCATCTCGTGGCTGTTAGAATCTCAGTAATAAGACAGGGATTCAGAAGCCTTGTGCATTATCATATGAATTCGTACTTACATCTGGTTAAACCTTTCTGCTAAGATGGAAGAGTGCAATCTTGCCAACTTTATTGTTTCTAATTGTGTACAAAGTGGAATATTTGAAGATCCAGTGTACAATTGATATATATATATATATATATATATATATATATATATGTGTGTGTGTGTGTGTGTGTGTATGTATGTATATATAAAACGATTAAGTATCCCAGTAACATACATTATGTTCAAAATGGGGAGTGATTATGGACCAACAACTAAATGGTTCAAACATCATCAACTAAACCAGCTGCCAAGCTGACCTCCAACCAAGTGGATCATTTGTTGAACTAATCAATTTTGCAATCTGTAATAATAGGTGTTAGTCACGAAAGGTAATTGCTACAAATCTGAATTTGTCACCGATTATAGGACACAAATGCACTCCAAGAAAAGGCTCATTATTCAGAGAGGCATAGTGTCTTAGGTGCTAGAAATCATATAGGAGGTAGAAGGAACTTAAAATTTTCACTTCTTAAATTTGCTAGTTACTGTTATAAGCAAAACTAACGAAGGCTGAGGGAACACAAGCTTTGCAATTGCATACGCTACTGTATAATGGGAAGTATTGCAAATTTTCTTGCTGTTTTACAAAGCTCATGACTTTATGCGTACTGCTATTTCTTCAGAGTGAATTTTCTATGCATCTGCATTGGAGAACTTTCCTAGAATGAGGATGATAAGGGCAGAGGTGAAGTTTGAGATTAGGAGGCAGAGTAGAAAACAAAAACCTGCAAAATGTATATCAATAAGTCTTCAGAGCTCTATCATTACGTGCAGTCATCATATAGCATATAGCTTATCTTGTCAATGGTTGCATCATGCATGTATACTTCAATCCTCTAACCCTAGGCTGTAAAAGGTGCAATGTAGTAAAATATCTTAATATCACTCAACAAATTGTTCATATCTCTAACAGAACAAGGCATCCACATAACTGCAACTTTACAAAAACCTAATATTCTTGCTTCTTCATGATAACCATGCACTGCAGGGCAATTTCTGTGTGCTTTAGGGGAGAGTATGCTACAGGGGCCTGCGGAATAAATATCCACATTTATTGTTCAATACTATAGACGGCATGCAACTGCAATAGACAGATTCAAATGAATGTGTTGAAATTATGGTTCCATTCTATGCTTGTTTGATACCATTTTGTAGTCTACCGATCACCTCATCTCTAGGGGATGGGGTACTTTAAGTTCGCTTGCATCCTTGTGTAGGAGTTAGGAGCTTGATGTGCTGCAAATTGATTAAGAAATTCTTGGAAGCACTCCTTTTTTCTAATTTGGTTCAATCTCTGCATATCTGTTCTTCAGAAGCCGGGTAAAAGTTGTGTTTCAAGACTAAGAGACAGCAACTTTGAATGGGTGATGCCATTCTAATGGCTTTCTATAGTTGGTCACTGCAACTTGGATATCTATAGTTTCACTCGCCTTCCTCTAACCTTTTGTTCAAAGGATCTGCACATCACCACTGATTCAGTTTTCAGATTGCCATCTTTGTTGTTTCATTGGATTATTTCAGAGACTAGAATGACATCACTTACAGGTTGTTACAATTCATGGGTTTGCAGATGATGGTTGACTAGAATTGCCCTTAATCTCAAAATTTGTTGATTTTTCTGTGTTGAGTTAGTTATGACCAGGGTTTAAAGCATTAGATGATGGACAGTAGTGGGTTTGGTGTCTGGTGTTACAAAAGGTTAGTATTGGACGCCTACTGCACATGGGGGTTTAGACAGCTTAAACAAGATGGTAACCTGTTTCTATCCCCAGTTTGATTTCTTCAAATGGAAATTTAGACATATTCATGGCTATTAATTGTTTTACAACTATAATTTTTTTTCATGTTTACAGTCTCAAAAGCTGTGATAATTTGTTTCTAAAGTTGCATAAAAGTGACAGATTCCATTAAGGTAGGTCTGTTTAGCTATCCCTGCTTTTGAGAGCAGCCTTTGATGCAATAATTGCTACAAGAACAACTTTATTTTGCTCTACTGTCCATATCTTTGTTCCCCTAACCTGTTTGTCCTGATCTCATGGAGAAATTATGTCTAATTTGCCTGTTTGTCTTTTGTCTTGAGTGTAATTATTCTTGTTTCATTATTTGCTTTGGGTAAAAGAGTTTTGTATGGTTTCACAACTAGAACCTATATAGTACCTTTCTCAGAACTCTAGCTTCTGATTCCGGCAGTAAAATATAGGCAGGTAAAGTATGTGGTCGAGATCTTTCTTCTGGATTATGAAAGGTATTGTTAAAGGCTCAACTCTGGTGGCTTGGGAAGTCTGTATTAATCTGCACAGACAGAAGGGATATATTTATGCTGGATACCAAAAGTTGTCTAGCAGTCATGGCAGAATGGATACTCTGGTTTTGGTTATATTCTACGTTTTTGTTTTGAATGAGATCTTTTTCTAATTTTTCTTGTTATGAGGAAACTGGGAACTCAATATGCTGTTTGTTTTCTCATATTGTCACAAATTAATTCCAGGTTGCTATGCTAAAATATATTTAGTGAGAACTTCTTAGAGTAAGACATCAAACTAAGGACTATTACAGAGAAAATGATGATAAAAAGCTACTAAAGGCTTGATTCAGGCAGATTTGAGATTATGTTGCAGTGGAAGTTCTCCCGAAGACAAGGTCGAGAAGACCTCATTGAATCAGAGCTTGTTGAGGTGAAAATCTGCCTTTAGAGTGCTAAGAAAAGTGAAAAGCAAGAAACTGAGCTTTTTTGCAGAATGGTCAAGACTGCAGATACTTTTCTAGCTCATTTAAAGGCCAGGGCAAGGACTATGTCTATGCCACATTTTGCAGTTACGTCTTGAACTTTCTCTTGTGGCACACAGAATCTGAGACCAAAAAGCACATTGAATTTTCTCTCCAGACCTTGCCTATGATGAGCACAACATAAGGCAGAAATTTGCATTCAAAGGAAAGAGAACAGACCTTGCCTATGATGAGCACAACATAAGGCAGACATTTGCATTAAAGAGAACAGACCTTGCCTATGCTGAGCACGACATATGGCAGAAGTTTGCATTCAAAGGAAAGAGAACAGTGAAAGGCACATTGAAACCATAATTATTGATGGGAATGAAAGTGGGGTGAAGTTTGACTTGAAATCTAAAGTATCTAGACGGCAGTCGCTGGCTGCAGATGATCGTTTAGATGAATCATTTAAGTTTGGCTTATGTTTATGTCGGTTGGAGCTAGAAGTGTCCAAACATGTAAATATGTAGACATACATCTATGTCGATATTGTGAGTATAGTTATTCATGATTGAATCTGAATCTGTTCATAATCCTTCCTCCGAACCACTTAGCTAAATCTAATTGTTGATTGTAATATTTATTCTATCGTATTTACATCCTAATTGTTGGTTGCAATTTTTATTCCATCGTATTATATATATATATATATATAATCTTATGCATCTATATTCTCACGAACCCTGGCATCCTCATTGATTGATTCTTGTAAAGACACCAAAGATAAAGGCCTTCTTGATTGATTCTTGTAAAGATACCATCCACTTTTCGTACAAGGATGCCACGGTTCGTGAGAATATATATATATATATATATATATATATATATACCAACCATGATTACAGTTACACATAAGGAAGATCTAATTTTTAACTTGGTCGTTGGTATTTATATATAATTTTTAACTTGGTCGTTGGTATTTATATATAATTTTTAACTAGATCGTTGGTAATATATAATTTATGGAAAATAGAAGTTTTAACTTGGTCGATATATAATTTATCGAATTTTGATAGAATTTGATTTGAACTCGAACTTGGAGAAATTTAAATCTAAACTTCAAGTTGAATTTCAGAATTTCAAAGTGAATTTATTTCAATTTTATAGAATTTATTCTTCATAAAATTTAATCTAAATTTTTAAATTTGTAAGAGAATATAGTGTATGAGGAAATGGAATTATATGTATAATAATTTTGAATTCTATAATTTTTCTAATTTAATGTCGAATTTAATGTCTAATTTTATCACACTTTTGCACTAATAAATTTTTGTTGAACTTCACGGTTGTCAAACTTAAAAACCCGGTGACTAAGGTTTGAACTACTCATCAACAACATGTTTTTAGCAAAATGATCAATCTGTTGGGGATTTTTGAATGTGTATATTGCAAAGGATTAACTCAATTAATTGGACCTTATCTCTATATAGCCCCAAGTATTAACTCAATCAGTTGGACCCTCTATCTCTATATAGCCCCAAGTATTAACTCAATCAGTTGGACCCTATATGTATCCTATATATACATGGATACAATATTACAAAAATTCTTTTTCTATCAAAAATATAATTTTATTTAGATAAAACCAAAATTACTTTTTTCAGATGCTTTTTAGCATGCACAAATTCTTCATAGATATTCATTTCAAAGTTGTTACAAAAATAACATTTTAACTCAAAAGAAAATACATATAACAAAATAGATGTCACAAACCATAATCAGATATTGACCTCCATTTAACCTTTAACTTTCTTTCTCGCCCCTTGTAGAAGACATTGTAACCACTTGCATATCATTTGTGAGAACACCCATCTCCTTTTCAACTTTTGAACTTTCAGGTTCATGAGATCTTTTTATCCCTCCCACTATAATTGCATTTTCGTGATTTCCATAGTTCATCACTTCTTGAATAATTTTTAATTGATATATTTCTTCATTTTCCATTGTTTCATTTTTTGTTCTTGTTTTCTACATCTTGAGAAGTCAAATCCTCCGTGCTTGGATCAATTTCCACATTCAAAAGTGGTAGCTCATATGGCTACCAACTTTTAGATATGGAAGGATGACTCTTTTTCCTCTTTGGATATGCTTTAGCTTGAGGGAAAGATTTTTGTACATGACCTATTTGATAACAGATTTGATGCCTAAAAACCGTGTTTTTGCATCGAGAGTAGCGAGGTGCTCTACAATGCTCATATGGCTACCAACTTTTAGATTTGGAAGGATGACCCTTTTTCCTCTTTGGATATGCTTTAGCTTGAGGGAAAGATTTTTGTACATGACCTATTTGATAACAGATTTGACACCTAACTATCATGTTTTTGCATTGAGAGCAGCGAGGTGCTCTACAATGCAGTATGGGGGAGATGTTGTCACATTAGCGTTGTGTTAGATTTAAGGAAAATTAAAGTCTACTCAATGAACAAATATAACAATAATAAAAATAAAGTCGGATTAATAAGAAGATCAAATTAGGAACTAAGACATGAAATGAAATGATAAAAACAAGTACACCCTAATAAATTTGATCCCTCTCTGTGCTTGATAGATCTGGGTTTAAGATGGATCTATGCTGGTCATAATCCAACACTTGAATCCATTGGCTTTTGTCTTGTTTTAAAAACCTCTTGTTTGGAAGACCCTTACTAAGATCAATCTCCACACATATTTGAGCATAAGTAACAATACCTAGCTATGCATGCTGAAAACTTGCCTTAATCTGCCCAAAGTATTTCCAATATATTTTAGCACTAAAGGTTGCTAAAAAGGAAGGGGAAATTTGGGAGACAAACCCATATTGACATTTTAGAAACAATCATAGTGGAGGGGTCGAAATCTTGGAACTATGGGGAGATGATGTGACACACCTAGATGTCCAGAACTAGCATGATCACCCACAACATTACAAATTTGACTCAACATATTTTTATTTCAAAATTTCTCTAACTTGGCTCATTAATTCTCTGATACCATTAGAAATTATGTCCAAATAGGACTTTGAAACCAAACTATGAGAGTGCTTGGACTTCTGTCAAGGTTTTGGCCCAACCATTCTATAGAGAAATGTTTTCACAATTACAACTTTGATACCATGAATTATCCTCTAGGTATGAAATGCGTGAGCCTAATACCATGCAATGTGCTCATAATTATACGTGTAAACACATAATTATGCATGAGCACAAATGCATAACATATAAGATCCAAAACAACATATAGAACATAACATTTACACAACAATTAAGAATTTAAATATATATTTAGTTCATAGTACTTATCTTTTGTAAATATCCACCAATTTGTTGTAGATCTTAGATGTTCCACCCAATCATAAACATTGATGCTCTAATTCTTTCAGTAAGAGATCACCCATGAGCTAGGCCTATGAATCCACTAGGGCAAAGTCTTCCTAAGTTAGGTTAAGGTCTCACAGACAATGTAAGTGTTCTCTAGCCAAGGTACCAAAATCTAGCAGCAATTCCAACCTACAACCCCTCATTCCCATCAGTCTGCACAACCCAAGGAAGTGTAGCCCCTTCTCTGCACCCCCTCAGGCTGTCTCACTTCCCTTCCAAGGCTTTAGCATAGGGGCCAACAAGAAGTCTTAGATATATGTGTCTCCAAGAATTCATGCTATACTTAGGAGTTTCCAAACACCCTCTTGGCTTCACACCTTGACCAACCACCCAAACAATTCCCACTATAGGACTGCAACCTTTGTGAAGGCAATCCAACGAGAATTGTACATTCAGTCCCAAATAGAATTCACCTAAAATTCAAGGGATTCATAAACAAAACAAGTTTATAGAGCTTTCATAGCTCACCCTCAACTCAGTTTAGCAATAACAATTAGAAACAACTCAACAAAGATACATATTAGCTTAGCAGGGTAAACTGGTACAAAGGTACATATTTGGTACATCAAAGTACATTACTATGGACGAGGTACAATGGGTATGAATGAATTGAACAATGCCTCATTCCCATAGAAAACATGGATTCAATATGCATTTCCCTTGCAACTTGGAACTCAAATAATCGCTTTGAAACCTTTTCCTAAACTTGGGCTATACATGCTCAAATGACTTATACTTTAAAATGTAATATTATTTTTGGCATTAAGCTCCTTTTTAGGCCTTCTAGACCCCTCACCTTTCCCTTTTGTGGAGTCCTAGCCTCCTATACTCTTTTTATCCTATGGTCTATAGCCATGATGTATTTTTTATTAATCATAAGAGTTTATGTACAATTACATTACCAAACTCTTCGACCTTTCAATATACAAACTCTATAACCTTTTATCTTTATAGGTACTCTGACCCAAAAATATACTTGCTTGCCAGCCTAAGTATCATATGTACATATACATTTACAACTAGGGATCAAGCCAAAGTATTACATTCCCTTCTCTCTTATTTATGCACTATCCTCATTGCATTTATATACACACGTATAATCAAATTTCTTCAAAATTATTCAAAAAGTTGTGGGTACTTCTCTTGCATGGCCTTGTCATGCTCACACGTAGCATCTTTAGGATTATAACAGGGCCACTAGACCTTTACCGGGTCGATGGCCCGATTCCTAATCACTTTGGTTTTCTAGTTCACGATGCGCACTGGTTCCACCAAGAAGTCTTCTTTTAGCTCTATGTGGATCACTGTGCAATCGATCATGTGGTTAGGATCAAACATATACTTTTTTAACAAAGACACATGAAACACATTATGAATTCTCACGGATGTAGGGAATGCAAACATGTATGCAACATGGTATATTCTCTTTAAAATCAACCCAAAATATATGGTTGTCAACTTTGGGCAACTTTCCAATTTTAACAAACTCTTCTTAGCCTTCACTTTTAAAAAGACATGCTCCCCAACTTTGAATTCTTTGTGCATTTGTCTGTCTTCATAAATTTTCTATCTGTCCTAGGCAACTTTCAAATTTTGTTTAATCTTAATCATCTGATCTTCCATTTCCATGAGCAACTCTAGCCCAATGATAGCTCTATCACTTGAATTATCCTAGCTCATTAGCATATTACATTTCTGGACATACAAAGCTTCAAACGAGATCATCTTCAAAGATGCATGATACCCATTGGTGTAAGAAAATTCAACCAAATTCAAACAATCTTCCCACCTGGAAGGCTTATTTACCAAGTACATCCTCAACATATATTTAATGAGTTGGTTGACTTTATCTATTTTCCCGTCTTACTCTAGGTGATATGTTGTAATGAAATTAAAATTTGTCCCAAATCCTTTAAACAATCATTTCAAGAATTTGATGCGGATTTGGGATCTCTATCAGATACGATTTCTTAGGCATGCCATGAAGCCTAGAAATTTCCTTCATACAAATCTCAACAATGTTCGCTGCCTTATTTGTCAACTTTATTAGAAGGAAATGTGCAACTTTTGTCTACTTGTCCACTACTACCATAATGTAATCATGATGTTTTTTTTCCTAGGTAGATTGGTGATAAAATCAATATTGACTACTTCCCACTTCCATTTAGGAATGGGCAAGAGTTGCAACAATCCTGTGGGATCTTTGTGTTTAACCTTTACCTTTTGATATTCCAAGCACCCTACTACATATTTCTTCATTCTAAGCCAAAAATACTTGCCTCTTATAGCTACAATAGTTTTCTGGTACCCTAGGTGTCCAACATAGGGTACATAATGCATCTCCTTCAATACCAAATTCCTAAACTCCTCGAAGTAAAGATCCTAAACCTTGTTTTTAAACAAGAGGACTCCTTCCTATTTTAGCTTGTAATCTTTGTAATTTTGTTGTACATTTCCTTGTTGCAATCCTTCTTTAACCTGTAAATAGAGCAGATCTAAGGTAATAACTTCTAAAACTTAGCTCTTTAAATCAAATCTGCATATGCTAACTGTTGTAGCATACATTTCATCCACCCTCTTGCTGAGTGCATTAATAACCTTATTCTCCTTCCCTTTGATGTGCTTGATATCAAAATCATATTCACATAGAAAACCAAGCCATCTTGTTTGTGTGACATTCAAAGTAGGTTGTTCAAATAAATACTTTAGACCATTGTGGTATGTCCTCAACTCAAATTTCTTTCCCATTAAATAATGCCTCCACATATTCAATGCATGAACTATGCCTGCAAGCTCCAAGTCGTGTGACATAATTTCTTTCATGCTCCTTGAGCTTCCTACGCTCATAACATACAACATGACCATTTTGAGTAAAAACTCCACCTAGTCCCTCTTTATAGGCATTTGTGCACACCACAAAGTCTTCATTTGGATATGCAATCTTCAACATTGGTGTATTAGTAAGCAATTTTTTCAATAGATGGAAACTCTCTTCACACGAGTGTCCATTCAAATTTGATCCCCTTATTTTGGAAAGAAGTAATGGGATGAACAATATTAGAGAAACCCTTTATGAATCTCCTATAATATCCAACAAGCCTCATGAATGACCTTCTAAAACATTTCCTGGCACTGACCATTCCCTACTACTATCTATTCCTCTGAAATTATATGACCGAAGTAATGAATTTTCTTTTGATAAAATGAACACTTGCTCAACTTTGCATACAACTACCACTCTCTCAACACTCGCAACACCATCCTCGTGTTGCTCATGCTCTTCTTTTGTCTTGGAATAAATTGGAATATCATCCAAGAACACAATTAAAAACTTGTCCAAATAATCCTAGAACTCCATTTATCAAGCACATAAAATTCGTTGGTGCATTGGACAACCCAAATGACACCACTAAAAATTCATGATGGCTATACCTGGTTCTGAATGCCGTCTTATTAATATCTTCTTCCTTAATC
The DNA here is from genome assembly GCA_010110895.2 of Picea sitchensis. Lineage (NCBI taxonomy): Eukaryota > Viridiplantae > Streptophyta > Pinopsida > Pinales > Pinaceae > Picea > Picea sitchensis. Next base: position 41,347 of record SNQJ01S0015489.1, read on the forward strand.
CTCACTTGATGGTACTTTGACCTCAAGTCAATCTTTGAAAATATTTTTGGCCTCCTTTAGCTGATAAAAAAGATAATCAGTTATGCTCAAAGGATATTTGTTCTTCACCGTGACCTTATTCAACTGCCTAAAATTGATGCATAATCTGAGCGTCCCATATTTTCTTTTAATAAATAAGACTAGCGCTCCCTAAGGTGAAACACTTGGGCGAATATATCCTTTCTTCAATAACTCTTCAAGTTGCATCCGCAATTCCTTCAATTCTAGTGGACTCGTTCTATAAGGAGTCTTTGAGAATGACAACTAAGCACCAAATCAATGAAAACATCAATATCTCTCTTTGGTGACAATCCTGACAACTTCCCAAATACATTATAATACTCTTTTAGGACTGAAAAATCTTATAAATTTGGGACCTTATACTTGGTTTGCTCCTCTATATGCACTACATATATTTGACATCCCTTTCTGAAACTTCTTTTTAGTTGCAAGGCCAAAATCTCCCTGATAGATATAGGCCTTTGAATACGTTGAACTGTCCCTAAGTTTCCTTCTTCATCAAGGCACGTGAAAGCTTTGTTGTAGGAATATAGGATAACATGATGCATGTCCAACCAATCCATACCAATCAAACAATCATATGATCCAAGTGGTATGACATTTAAATTTTCCTCAGTGTCGATTCCATTCCTGTTCATTGTGAAATCCTTGACAAGCTCATTAATTCTTCTCTTGGTCCCAGTGGCTAGCTGAACCAACCAAGAATTTTCATGCTTACATCTCTCCATATTAAACCTTTCAACCAAATTAGGATCTATATAGCTATGATTGGCTCCAATATCGATTAAAATAGGTATAGGATGATCAATCTTACCTTCTGTTACACCTCAGATTTTTTGCAGTGTACCCTATATTTTTTTCATGAGATGTGACCACTTTAATGAGCCCAAAGTGTGATGATTTCTTTGTGTGTGGGTATGATGGGATGATTGATGTAAAATTGTTGGTTGGTTACCTAGATCCCCTATGGTGGATGGTCGTGACATGTCCTTTTAGTCCCCCTTCTCAAGGTGTTTGGTTTTATTGCTCTGGCCGACTATCCCTTGGTGGTGGTAACTCCCTCGATGTCGGGCATTTATATCATAAATAGGTATGCAGGAATTCCGAGGTGGATCTACTATGATACATGATTTATGGGGGCCCTAATTATTCACTTATTCTATTTTCTATGTAAATGGTGATTGTGCTTTGTGAGGGTTGTCAAACCCATGGTTTAACACTTCTATTTTACCCCACATGGACCCACTCTTTCTTATGTATGTACCACACTTTGGTCATGGGTCTTTGGAGATGATTCTACTCATGATTGTCCACTTTCACGTTTCCCAAGGAAATATCATAGCTCTCGATGAACATCACATTTTCGAGGCATTGGTCATAATTTGAGGGTTGACCCATTCTTTAACCCTAATAAGGAAAAATATATCCACACATTTCTACTTAAGGGTTTAACCTAACATTTTGTGGCTTGATTTTAAAATTATATTAATTATGAATATTAAATTGTAGCTAAGAAAATTGGAATTGGTCAAACCCTAATGCTAGGGTTTAACCCTAAAATGTGAAATCTAACCCTACCCTAGCTATATTTTCACTTTTGGAATGTTATTATCATTATTATAAATGATATATAATGCTTTATAATGGTGGAATTTGTTTCCTAAGTGCTTTATAACTGTTATTTCACTTTTGAGAGAATTTTGGTGAAACCCTAGGGGGATTCACCATCTCTCTTTGCAAGTTTGAGTTAATTACATGGTTATTATTGATTCATAATTGCAATCATTCATTTCTGGGATATTTTACATATATTATTCATTTCCTTAGCCAAAGTACCCACGATTTATAATTACAAGTTCTTTTAGGCACTCTTGGGGTACTTTTCCTCACCCAAAATTTGTGTTTTCTGCATTATTAATCATATATCAGATTCTCAAATTTTTGAACAGTAGCAAGCTGATCCAATTTACAACATATAATTGAGAGGTAATTCAAGTATATCATTTTTTCTTGGTTTATGTGATTAGATCTCACTCCTGTGCATATTTATTTCAGATCTCAACACTTAATTAGCTCCTAAGACTCTTTATATTGTGGTATATATTGCCCTAGTTATTGGTTGGATATAGTCAAGACATTTGGTTACTCCATTGACACTGGTCTATCTAACCATATATTGAAGTGTGTATTTTGGAAGTGACTTGTATCGTAAGCCACTCTGAGATACTGTACATGTTCATTTTTGCGGATTGGGACACCCCTCATGGCTTCAAGGAGATGGCCTATAGTGAAGGGGAAAAGGTGCTAATGTGATAGTGGTGCATTTCTTCTGTTTTGCTTATCCCTATTAGCACCTTTACAAAGGCCGCTAATTTGGGCGGTAACATTTTTTGGTGTTGTTGCCGAGGATGTATTTATTGGTTTATTTCCTGGCTCTTGATGACATTATCCCACTAGGTTATTGGGTAAGTTTTCGTGTATTTGTATCTTGATGAGATTATTATTATTGTGAACTTGATTTATCTTATCTGACAACTCCACTTAAAGAAAATAAAAGAGGTACATTACAATAGGTAATTCCCGTAAAGAAATATTGAAAGGTAACTTGGGATTGATTCAAGGCATGAGTAAGCTATCTATGAACTCACATTATATAATTCTCAAGTTATATTGGGGACTCCACATCTTTGGTATTTGTATGATTGGCACGAAATTATCTAATATTAATAAATCAACACTTTGTATGTTTCAAATATGGCCTCTAACAAAGGAATTTTTTGGGAAGATTTGTTTTCTCCTTTGGATTTTGCAGGTGTTCCATTATGTTCAGGTGAGCTTCATTTTTATGCATAGAATACTCAAGTCCCAATGTTTAATGGAAATCCATGGTTGGATCGAAGAAACCTCACATATTTCATGGATTATGTGGTAGAGAATAACATTGTTTATGAACAAACCTTGATGAAAACATTTTCTCATTCAATGCAAGGGAAAGATGCATGAGATTTGTATTGCAGTTTGAAGCCTAAAGAGATAAAATTATGTCCACGATTAATGAAAATGTTTCAAGAACATTGGATCTATGGTTACTAAGAAGTTGACTATTATTACCTCTTTCTTGATTTGCTAAGAAGAATAATGGATAGGATCAACCGTGTAATTATGGAATTTTAGGATAATCCCTTAAGTGATTTTGTTGTGGAAATGAAGGAAACAAATAATGTGTACCTTTTTTGGTACGATTATGTTGAAATAAAATATTGTGAGCCTTCTTCGCTAATGCTTGATGATGATATGAATGAAGAGGCACATCCCTCTCCTTCCTCCCATGAGCCTTTGTTGCCCAACATTTCAGAATAAGGAAAAATGAGGAACATGTACTCCATGTTGAAAATGTCAAGGAAATTTATAATGTGATTAACAAAAACAATCTTGTTGAAGAAAAACATGAAGACACACCTTATTGTTCTCTTGAAAATGATGAGATCATTGCAGGTTTTATTGCTACTCCTCAAGAAGGAAACAACGATGAAGAATCTTCTCATGCTTCCATTGGAAATCAAGACACTTTTGAAGGACAAATATATGAAGAGAATCTTGATGAGAAAAGCATCTGAGATTTTGTCGTTTCTCCACCACATGAAAGCAAGGGTTTGATATGCTATACTACTTTCCAATATTTTAATCTTTATGATACATCTTTTAGTAGCCCGAAAGAGGAAATCCTAATGGTGGAACACTTATTTGATGAAGATAATGACCACAAAGAGATTGAGAATATTGGTGCTCTTCATTGTATTGAAAGACATAAATGGTATATAAGTTGTTCTTATTTTGATGGGGATCCTATTTACAATACAAATGGTGATGTTTTTGAAGGTAAAATTGCAGAGTTGTGGGCATGTGGATAGCCAAACATAGTCATTGAATGTAAAACTAACTTTACTATGCAGGAACAACCATGTCAATAGAGGTACATGAAGTGTTTTTTCATGGTTAGATGACAACAAGAATTTCTTAGCCATGGAAGTCCCCAACTCATGACTTTCACATTCAAAAAAATCCATCTAGCGATAATGGTTTTCTCATGACTTTCACATTCAAAAATCCATCTAGCTGAGCATTGCTTTTTAACTCGAACGTATGTGGATTTTATTGATCGTATAGAAGAGGGTCTTGCTGGCTGCATTCAGCTTTACAAGGCATTTCTGTCTACAAATGCTTGTGAGTCAGCAAGATTAATGCATATGATAATAGCTTTCATTGTTTACAATAAGGAGTCCTTTCACTAGGGAGCTGCCTCTGTTCGCCATACTATCAGCTTCACTGTTCAGTTTTCTTAGGATATGATAGTACTTGCAAGAGTTGAAGTCTAGTGATACTCTCTCAGTCTTTCAAGGATGATGTTTAGGCTGGCACTGCTGAACCAAGTCTTCATATTTAGATTTTTTATAATTACCTCTGAGTCCAAAAACTTGTGTTTAACCCCTTTTTCCTCAGAGGAGGCATGCTTTAGTGAGTCCTAACAATTCAGCTTGGTTGTTGGATTTTGTGACCTAAACCTACCGAAGTGTTTTTGTAGACTGGCCCTAGATATATGACCCCTGCGTCTCCACGCCTGGTTTCCTTTAGACGCACTGTCAAAGAAGATTGTGGTTAATTTTTTGACCTCCACCAGGACTAAAATTTATCCTCGTCATCTCTTATTCTCCATTCCGGGTTGGCTGTTTTTGGTGGAAGGTGGTGTTTGCTCGGGTTTGGGACAAGGTGTCTTAGCCACCTTTTTTCCTCCAGAAGTAGGAGAGGATCCTCTTTGTCATACTGAAATTGAGCCGCTTCCAGGAGGAATGTCTTAGATTTTGCCGCTACTTGCGCCGGAGAGTGCTTCCTTGAATGTCATCCGCTGCTGGTCAACCAAAGCCGCCAAAGATACATACTTAGGCATCGTTGTCCATATTTTGGTCCAGAAAGATTTTGTCAGGATGCGTTGTGGATATATGGAATTCCATGAGGCGAAGAGTTCTGCAACCGAGTTCTGAGATGGAATGGAGATCTGAAGATCCTGAAGGAAAATTTCCCATACCTCTTTGGCAAAAGTGCAGTTCATGAAGAGGTGTTGCGACGTTTCGGAGTTGTTATTGCAGAGCACGCACCGGTGGGGTCCCACTATGTTCCTTTTTTTTCCATGTTGTCTCCCGTGAGGATTTTGTTGTGCACCAGGGTCCAAAAAAAAGAAATTCACTTTTGGAATAGCTAGAGGATCCCAGACGCTTTTCCAGAATGCCAGAGTTTGGCTGCTATTTCTTGTGACCTGCAAAGCTCTGTAACCTGTCGCTGTTGTGTAGAATCCTGTCTTACCCCATCCCCATATGTCTTTAATGAATCTATTGACTGGGGCTGCCTCTTCTAGCAGGTCGACAAGAGTGGATTGTTGCTGAGATAACCGTGGAGGAACTCCGAGGAAGTCCTATCCTGCCCAATCCCCTCGGTGATCCCATTTCGAGAGATCATAAAGAGTGTAAACTCCTGCTTCCGCCATATCCCGAAGTTCCTGATTTCGCCATTATCCGCCAGGAGGTTCTTCCCCATGATGCTTTAGCGCCCGATTGATGCTCGCTTTTCCGCTAAGCCAGAATTCTATACATCGCTTGTGAAAATTATATCGCTGGCACAACTTCCACGTTTGTGTACAGTTTGCTACGCTGTCGGATTTAAGGTTGATGAGAGAACTGTTGATACCATATTTTGAACTCAATGTGTAGCTCACCGGATGCGAGGGGTCATCTATTAGCTTCCAAAGGATCTTGCCACGCCAGATTTTATGAAAGTGATGGGTCCCTAATCAGAACTCCTCCGCCAATGGTCTTCCTGGTTCGCCTCCAATTCACGTGTACTTTTTTCATTGCCTTTCCCCGGCCACAAAGTCACGCGATGAGTTTTGGCAATCAGTTCATTCATCATCCGGGCGCTTAAGAGAAACGCGTCTGCATAAAGGAATTACCGACAGCAATCGCTTTAATAAGAGTGACTTACCACTCGGTTAACAAAAGCCACCCACGCAGAATTCGTTTTGATTTTGGAGATGAGGTCATCATCCATTCTTTGTTGCCACCGTAAGAGATTGATGACCGAGATAATGCACTTATCCCGCCAGGGCTTTAAACCTGAAAGGCGAGATGCCAACAGCTCCTCATGATACTGACGCTCAAATAAAATTTCGCTATACGTTGATTGTTTCCTAAACTCTCTAAGAAGATGATTTATACGAGTCGAGAAGTCAGGCTATTCGGCCGGAGGCCCAATTAAGTAAGAGTGAATCATCTCGCTAATAGCTTATGATTTAAGGATTCGCCTCTGTGGAGGATTTGAGGCCCTGGATACGGACCTTTTCAAGCATTAGTTTCCTACCGAAAATGGCGATATTGAGCATATAAGAAGGGAGACAAGCATCCCCGCCGCCTCGATGCCCCTCCTCAGCGCTTGGAGAAGCTATGGGCGGCCATTGATCAATGAAAAGGATCCAAGGTTTAACTTGCAGAAGCTCTGATCAATTCGAATAAATTGGGTGAAAAATAAAGGTGGGATAAAGACTCGTGATAAGTATGCACGGGTTGACCTATCAAAAGCGCCATTATATCCAACTTAATGAGCATTCCTTTCTCTTTCCGTTGAATGCTGGAGTGAACAATCTCCTGAACTTGGATTACATTGTCCTCGATGTGCCTCGCTTCCACGAATCACTTTGGTAGTCGGGTGGTAATCATCCTTTTTAGCAGAGGTTTAATCCATTTTGCAAGAGTTTTGCAATGATTTTGTGGATGTATACGTACAAAGAGATTGGCCTGTACCTTGCGAATGACTCAGGGTTGGTATCTTTGGGAATTAATGCCAGATATGTTGAGTTGATTCCACCTCCCACCTTCGCTTTTTCATGCTCCCTTGATCATTTTAGTCTTCTTTTGACATGCCACCAGGCTTTTGTAAAATGTGGATTGAGAAGCCATCAGCCCAGTGAGCCTTGTCTGCCTCCATGGTCCAGATTATGTTTGTGGGATTTTCCTCTGTGGGAGGTCATGAGGATTCATTTATCTTCTAGGTAATGAGGTGCGATGTTGAGAGAAGATCTTCGGGCTTCCTTGCTACTTTGAGTGTCTTCTCTATATAGGTTCTTGAAGTGAGCTTCCGCAGTGTCTTTGACTTGACTGAAGCCTTTACAGATTTGACCATCCTTTGTTTTGATTTATGCTATGTGGTTCCTGGACAGCCTCGCTCTATATTGCCGATGAAAGTAGGAGGTGTTCCTATCCCCAGCCTCATCCAGAGACTTCTGGATTTAAGTCTCCAGTATTCTTCCTCCATTTGGAAGGCTCGGAATGTAGAACACTGAATTTTAAGTTCTTCATTGAGCAGCATTGGAGTTACCTCTCTGATTTCCATTTCAGCCTGCAGTGCTTCTAAATTCTGAACTATTTCTTTTCTTTGAGTGTTTGGGTTAGGATCTGGGTTGTTTATCCAGCTCTTCAAAGCTTGTTTTGTGGCTTTGAGTTTTTGCTCCCAGACATAGCTTGAAGAACCTGAGAAGTGCTTGTTCCATGCTAATTCCATTGTTTCTAAAATTCATCACAATCCACAATGGACTAATCTAAATCGAATGGGACCCAAAATTTTCTTCATCCAGAGAGTACCAGATTGGCTTATGGCTCTGAGTGTTTGGGCAGAATTTTGGTGATGATCTTTTTCTTCATCATTATGGAGCTTTGTACAAGGAAAACGGGTCTAGGGCGAAAGTAAATGTGGTCCCTCACTCAATTGCTATTATCCAGGTGTAGGATCCTTGGATTGGAATGAAATCTAAGAGGTCCGAGGACTGCATGATTTCCTCTAGATTGGCCAGCATGGGGTCTGTGTGAATGGAGCCTTCCCTCTTCTCTTTTGCTTTTATGACAATGTTGAGATCCCCCAGCTATGATACACAGCTCTGGAGAAGCTCTTGTCTAAATAATCTGAAGAAGTTCCAACATTCTCGCTTTTCAAAGATAAGGACCGGAACGAAGGTTGAAAAGAGAGATGGCACACTTCTACTTGAGTTGTGCTTCACCGTGGAGAATCCAAAGTACAGCTTCGAATGTTTATTGTGTGAAAGGTGTCTCCTGGCCCAGAGTTACAAACCTCCTGATGTCCCCCCGAACCTGACCGCTTGGCCAATCGCTTTGTTCCACTTTGATTCTGATTTCCGAAGGGCTTCTTCTATTTGGTCTCCTGAGCATTAAGATGTCCTGAGGGATCTATTTTCATCGTGTCCTTGACGCTTTACAAGCGTGCAGCAGCAAAAGGGCAACATATGTTTTATTGACTTCAAACCCTGCCAGCCTGTGAGGCGAGTTTCATTATTTACTCGATGGGGAAGGAGACTTCCTTTGAAGGTCTTTGGTCTCCGGTGATTTCGCCAATGGACATTTCTAAAGTACGGATCAGCTTTGAGTCTTTGAGCCTTTTCGGCCTCCTCCTCTTCTTTACGGGATCTCCTTCTTTTGAGGGACGTCAAAGGTTTCGGCCCTCTCAAGAACCCGAGCCTCCTGTTTTTCTTTGTCATTTCATGGGGCTTTTTATGGCTGCCTTGCTTGTCCCCGCTTTGTGGCTCATCCCCTCCCTCTTTGCTTGAGTGAGTTTTTCTGCCACCGTTTCTCGTTGCTTTTCATTCTTATCTCCGGGTCGCTCACCGCTTCTTTGGCTGCTTCTTTCTTTCATTATTGCCACTGTGAGCCATGCTCATATGGCCTTCCTTTTCCTCTTTTTTGTGTTTGAGTTCAATCAAGTCCATGATTCCCCGCTCGCTTTTTCTGCCTGTTCTCCGCTTTCTTCTAACAATGCTTTAGTTAAGTGTCCATGTCCATGATATGTCCACTTAAAGGGAGCTACTCTGTGAATCCGCCTCTAACGGTCATTCCACCTCAACAGTAGGTTACTGTTTTTCCCGAGGCCCTCTTCTAAGTCCACTTCAACACAAATGCAAGCACATGAGTACTGGTCCTTTCTTGTTGCTTGATCTATGTATTTTCCAAGCGCATTGCCAATGATCTGGAGGGATTTATGGTTCCAAAGAAGTGAAGAGGAAGGTGGGGAGCCTGACCCAAACTGAATCAAGGAACATCTTGGCGTGGGTCAAGTCAGTCCATTTATTCGTGTAGAGGCCCCCAGGTCCCATAAAGTAGCCATTTCTGAATATCAATCCTTTGTCCTCCATGTTCTCGAAGACAAAAAATGAAGAAGCCCTTACCTACGAAATAACTTTTAACTCCCTCTTTGATCAATGGCTTCCAGTATGCCCAGCCAACCGATTGGGCGATGGTCAAAGGCTCCATGAACTGGCCCTATTAAACTCTCAACAGTTCAAGCCATAGATTTCTTCCTCCGGGTACAATCATGGGATGGAGGCCATCTTCTTTACAAACTTTTTGTCAGAAGTCAGCAGGTCAGCTGGGGCCCGGTTACCATTTTCCTCATACCGAACTCTGGCTATTCGGGGTCCTGGCCTCTGCATGAGACGGGGAGCTCTCAGTGAGATCCTCTGAGCAGTTACGCTTAAGGCAGGCTACCAACTGAATGTTGCCAGGGCTTAATTGGGCCATGGGACTTCATCTAGCGATAATGGTTTTAAAGATGTACACTTTTGTAGATATTAACATTTTTTGTTTTGCGATTATTACAAGAATATTCAATTCAACTTGTAGGTGCAACCAACCACGAGCAATGGATTTACATATTTTTTAAGGTCTAATGGGTATTCTCACATTTAATCCATATATACGATTGAGAACAACAAGGAGGGGCAACAACATTCTTGTAGGTTTCTATTGGATCCATTTTCAGAGTTCCTCTTGCTTGATGGTTTGATGAGTAACAGTGATTGTTTGTCCTATGGTTATGACAAGAAAGATGATTACATCATCCCTATCCACCTTTGGATTGAAGAAGCTTGTAGTAGTACATGTAAACCTTGGTATGAATTTATTCTTCTCTCACATGGTTGTCATTGTACTTTAGGTTTTGGCCAAAGAAAGGTAAAGGAGAAGCAAACATATGCTTACTTGATCCTTGATGTTTCATTATTTTGGTTTGTGACCAAGTACAAAGGTAAATTTCAAGGTATTGATTAACTCATTAAATGGTTACATTGAATTTATGATTTTATTTAGCACATTATGTTTATTATGTTAGAGTATGTTAGAATATATAAGTTCTTTACCACAAGCATTAGATTTACTTGTGTGATTTTATGTTATTGATTTCTGCATTTTTCTTTTGTTTTAAGAATAAAATTTGAATGATGCTTACATTGTATGGAATTCTCTAAAGGTTGGTACTATGTGCTTTGTTCATTTCATTTCATGCATGGATTTACTTTTATCTCAAGGAAGGGATAAGGCACGGATAAGGCACTTGTTTCTTTACCCTCTCTTGCATTTAATATCCATTTTATGAGAATGTTTCAAGATTACAAGTTTCTAGAGATCTTGGAGTTCTCATGCACTCTCAAGATGAGCACATGTTCGCAAGTTGGAGCCAACTATTACACCTCAAATTCTTTGTAGTGTACCCTATATTTTTTCACAAGATGTGACCACTCTGACCCAAAGTGTGATGATTTATTTATATGTGTCCATGATGGGATGATTGATGTACAAGTTTTTGTTAGTTGGTTACCCAAATTCCCTATGGTGGATGGTCATGACATGTCCTTTTAGTCCCCATTCATAGGGTGCTTGGTTTTATTACTCCAATCGACTATTCGACCTTAATGGTGGCAACTCACTCCATTTTGGGAATTTATATCCTGGGTAGGTATGCCTACATTCAGAGGTGGATCTACTAGGATACATGATTTACGGGGCCCCTAACTTCACTTTTTCTATTTTTTGTGTAAGAGGTGATTGTGCTTTGTAAGGGTTGTCACATCCAGGGCTTAGCACACCTATTTTACCCCACACAGACTCACTATTTCTTATGTATGTACCTCACTTTGGTCATGGTCCCTTGGAGATGATTCTACACATGATTGTCCAGTTTTACATTTCCCAAGGTAGTCTCATAGCTCTTGAGGGACATCGAATGTTTTGAGGCATTGGTCACATCCTCCGAGGCACGTTTGGGCTTATTTTTTACACATGGAAACTCTCTACACATTCCGCATGGGAGATATTAGAACGTTCCTCTTCTTTCATTATTTTTGGAGATGTATTTTACATAATTTGAGGGTTACCCATTCTTTTGACGTCATTGTTGTTGTTGGGAGTTTTATGACCCATTTTTTTGACTTGAAGGGCCACTCCCATGCTTCATGGAGGTGCCTTGACCTTATATATGGACATGGTCATGCTTTGAATACATATTTCAAGGATTTATGGACATTATTTGAGCATTCCTTGAGAACATTTTGTGGAGAGGTCATCCCCTTTTGAGATCACTCTCCACACTTTCATGAGAACGTTCCACTTGGAGGAGAGAAACGTTGGAGCTTTAATTTCTTGGGAGGCTACCCCACCTTGTTTTGAGGCCTCCACATCACCCTATTCTTGAAATGTTGTACTTGGAGAGCAAATTGTTCACATCTTTAGTGCGATCCTCCTCTTTTTTGAGGGATTTTAGAATGAAAAGCATATTTTCATTGTAATTTGATATAGTCTCCAAGTTATGTGGACGACAAGTCACTTATATTTTATTTCCTTAACATAGATTTAGGGAATAAAGAATGGGAAGGAATTGTGAGACTCATTTAAAAATATATACCCTCCTCTCATTCCAAATCGTTGTGAATTATTGGAGATCATATCAAACCACTAATAGAAGATCATTTACTTGGTGTTTTGGTATCAATTCTTGGAGCTATTTATTTCTTGGTTATTCTTCTTAGTATTTCAAAGACTATTGTGAACATACAAGTTTCTACTAAAGTTAGCAAGATCAATCCATTAGGAGTTACTCAATTACTTGGAAGGACAACATCTAGGGTTTGTATCTCTTCCATCTTCCTTAAAATGATTTGGTAAGTGCTCATCTTTTGTCTTGATTAGTTGTATACTCCTCGAAAAAGGTTTTAAGTAGTCTTTTCAATCTTTTGTTGATCTTGTTGGTGAAATCTATTCCCTTGAGAAAACCTTTCTTGTAGGGCCTTGGTTTTCATCGTTTGCCTTGATTAAACAAGGGACTACTAGCCTTGAGGCACTAGTATCCCATTCTAATCCATAAACATTTAATAACCAATTATTAGAGGGGCATACTTCTTGACCCCATAAGCCCTAAGTGGAGACAATGCACTAAACTTAATTTCCAACAACCAACCACAAAACCCCTAAAAACTCAAATAATTTTATTGTGTCATATAAAATACAAAAATACAAAAAAACAAAAAAATATAAAAGATAAACCATCAAAGAATATTTATTTATTGTCTAGTGCAAAGTTAATGGTTTATTTTAATTTCTAGACATTTTTGTCCAGAGGTTTATGGTAAATTGTTGATCTTTAACCCTAATAGGGAAAAATAGCCCCACACATTTTTTCTTAAAGGTTTTATCTATCATTTTATGGGATGATTTGAGAGGTTTATAAATTATGGAAATTAAATTGCGACAAAGAAAATTGGAATTGGTCAAACACTAAAGTGAGGGTTTAATCCTAAAAGGTGAATTCTAACTCCATGTTAGCTATATTTTCACTTGTGTATTGTTTATAAAGGATACATAATTCTTTCTAATGATTAAATTTGTCTACTAAGTACTTCATAGCTTTTATTTCACTTTTAAGAGATTTTTGGTGAAACCCTAGAGGGATTCTTCACCTCTCTTTGCAAGTTCGAGTTAATTGCAAGGTTATTATTCATTTATACTTACAATCATTCATTCATGGACTATTTTTACATATATTGTTCTTTTCCCTAGCCAAAGTACCCAAGGTTTATCATTACAAGTTCTTTTAGGCACTCTTGGGGCACTTTTCCTCACCCAAAATATGAGTTATTTATCATATATTAGATTCTATAATTTGTGGACAACAACAAACTGGTCCAATTTATATCATATAATCAAGAGGTAATTTGGGTATATTATTATTTTTTGGTTTATGTGATTAGATCTCACTCTTGTGCAATAAAAGGTGTTTGTTTCTTCACCCAAAGAGTGACATCATAATGCTGATTTATATTTATGTTGTAGCATATTTATTTTATATCTCAACACCTAATTAATTATATCCAAACCCTCTTTATATTTTGGTAGTTATTTCCCTAGTTCTTAGTTGAGTATTATCAAGACATTTGGATACTCCATTGGCATTGGTCTATCTAACCATATATCAAGGTGTATGTTTTGGAAGTGACTTGTATCCCCCGAGGTATTTTACAAGTTCATTTCCACGGATTGAGATACCCCCCATGGATTCAAGAAGCTAGCCTAAAGTGATGAGGAAACAATGATAATGTGATAGTGGTGTGTTTCTTGTGTTGTTCTTATCCCCATTAGCGCCTCTACAAAGGCTACTAGTTTGGGTGGTAACACCTTCCATGTCAATCATGTGGGATTGATAGTTTGCTTGACAATTGTCCAACATTGCATAGATTCTTGGCATGATTCTGCTCATATCCTCTAATGTAGCCGCTTCCCAAATATTGTTCATAGTTCTCACCTTATCTCCCTTGTGAGTACAATCCTTATACATGTGATCTCCCTCACATCCCCAACATTTTATGGGCTAGTGCCTTGGCCTTTAACCTAGAGGATATGACACCCTAGGATCATTTTGCTTTGGTTTTCTTTGTTGATTTGCTTGAGAACTATTCATGAAAAATGATGGCTTAAACCCCTGTTTCCTTTGATCCATCTTTCTCTTTTTCTTATCATTCCAAGATTTTTGAAACATTGGCCTACCTTTATTATGCACATACAAATACTTTTCCTTCATTATGGTTTCCTCTAGAGTCTTGGGCTCATCAAACTAAATTTTATCTTCATAGAAAAAAGATTGCTAACTCAGGAACCTCTAAATATTTACCTTCTCATCCTTGATGAAATCAACATACCTTAAGAGTTTCGAAAACTTCTTCTCATACTCTTATGTTGACATAGATCACAATTTGAGTTCAAAGAACTCTTTGTTTTTTAATTGTAATAATGCTCTGAAAAATACTTCTAGAATTTCTTCTAGGAGATTCTCTTCTCATCAATTTTCTTGACCTACTTTAGTTGGTCCCACCAGATGGAAGCTTTTCCCTGAAGATGATATAGAAAAATTCTTKCTTYAAGATTTGAGGAATAACAATGAAGCTGAAAAATACTTTCTTATGCCCAATAACCATGCTTCAACATCTTCCCCTTTTCTATGCTCRCCATCAAACATAGGAGGGTTAATATTCCTAAGCTCCACTTGAAGTCTTTCCAACTCAGACCTTCTCCTTTGATGCCCATGATGGGATTTCAGAATGATATAACTTTTCCCCTCATAAGCTCCTCTGACTTGTCCAAAACCTTTCTTAAAGCTTATATTCATTACAATAGATTGTTGTTTTATTAATGGTTGGCTCTTAGATCTTCCACATGCTTTGGATTTAATTATAATTTCCTTTCTTATCTATACTTATGAATTTAAGGTGTTTGGTTTGTTATTGTTAACTTGTTGTAGCTTAGGTTCTTTCATATTACGCTAAAACCCTTGTGAGAAAGTGTAGTTGTTCTTTTTGGTTAAAATAACACTAAGGAAAATAGTTTGAAGGTCCATCATAAAGATCCTTAGCCAATTATCTTACCCCATGATCAAGTATCTGATGGAGTAGTATCACAGTGATCCAAGCAAAGGTAGAATTTTTTTTAATCAAGAATTTAATGCTCAAAGTAATTCGGTTACAAAGAATAACGACATGGCTCACCTATCGTTTGATTCCCGACCAATGTTTTGGGAATATACACATTCAAAGTCATTCCCAACGCTTCAATTTGATATCCATGGGATCATGACTTACCACCAATGTGATTTTAGCTCCATGTATGAGAAACTTCAACAGATGTAACTACACTCAACCTCCAGAATGTGGGTAAACATGACCAGCAACCAATTTGAAGTCTTTTCCTCCCTCATTACAATGGAAGCATGGGATAGTCTACGTAGTTGTTTTGTAATAGTTTTTATTTGTTTTAGACTATTATAAGTTTTGTTATTTCCTCAAAATATGTCATAACTCAACCATT
Source organism: Picea sitchensis (assembly GCA_010110895.2). Lineage (NCBI taxonomy): Eukaryota > Viridiplantae > Streptophyta > Pinopsida > Pinales > Pinaceae > Picea > Picea sitchensis. Next base: position 56,643 of record SNQJ01S0015489.1, read on the forward strand.
ATATAAGTAAGAAACTTTGTATTCGGTAGGGATATTAGAGATAGAGATAGAGATATATGTAAGAAACTCTCTATCTCTAATATATAGGAATATTAGAGAGATAGAGATATATCTCATATATGAGTTGAGATATATGAGATATATTTTCTTAATAAAAAAAAGACTAAGTTTGTCCAACGATATGCAAGTACTGTAGAATTTTATTTTGGCTTTTTTGAGGCAGCCTAAGATTGATGAGCAAGGGCCCACTTAAAGGTACAAAGTTGCCCTCTATCTTTACTGTTGTCATAACATTTCTATAGTTAATTTGAATGGAGAAAGTATAAGTAACAAGATATTTTCTTGAGACTTAGTTCATAGAGTAGAAAGATAACATATAGACTGTGCAATTTATCTCTCTTTTAAGTTGTCTTATAGGAGAAGCCGTGAGCTAAAATTGAGATTATACTTGTTAAACTTATTTTGCTACAATTTTAATTTTTCTATTTTAAAATTTTGCTTATGATCATTTACATTTATTTTTATTGAGTTTGTAATACTATAATAGATCCATTTCCCCGTAGCCAAGTTGAAAGAAGATTTAGTTCACAGAGTTCATTCTCCCAAAGTTATATAAGTCAATACAAGAATCTATGTTCAATACATATAGTACATTGTGCCTCATGAGTACATTGGAAACCTTGGTTGATAAATTAAATGCACATGTGTTCCTGGTTAATAGAAGACATATAGAAACACTATCATTTTTGGCGCCATTGTCGAGGAGGCACTAAGGAATATAGGATACTTGTTTTACACTAATATATGAAATAAGAACACCGGGTAGGGAATAGCTTGGGGTATTGTTGATTGACCCTTTTCCAACTTGCATCCAAGTGATATGAATTAGATCATATTACGATGCATGAGAAGAAGAGGTGATCGGGGATGCTTCTGTGGTGCAGCAGGAGCCACTCACATTGTTAACACCCTAGCGGGAAATCCTGTAGAAGGAGGTAACCCAAAGGGTATTCCAGAATCTCAACACAATTTACCTAATGAACACATTACATCCAATATACCAATTGGCCAGTCCCAATTTGAATCCCTAACTTACGCATCCATCAGCTCTCCAGCCAAAGAATCCATTGATAGGAAAGAGGATTTGGATTATCAAGAAAACCCCATTCAAGAGCTAGATTTCTTCGTTGACTCTATGGAATCCGTGGTATTTTTGGGAGAAGAGCTATTAAACATGGCTAGTAAAGGGGAGGTTTCTAACTTAAGGGATCCAGTTACCTTTGAATTCCCCATCTAGGATTCAAATGGCATGGGTCAAATGAAAAACATTCCACCTGCCACCTTACCTAACTTTTGTGGTATGGCTAGGGAAGACCCAAACACATTTCTCTTTAAGTCTGATGTCTTATGCCAAAGTTATGATTACTCCTCCAATGCCCATAAACTTAAATTGTTTTCAGCCACCCTAAAGGAAGAAACACTCCACTGGTTTATGGGGCTTGGGGGAAACACTATTCATACTTGGGAAGAGATGAGGAAAACATTCTTGAATAAATACCAAGATTATTGCAAAGATAGGGATCTTCAAGTGGAAATTTTCAATATGACCCAAAAGGAGGATGATAGTATGGAATATTATGTTGAAAGGTTTCAGTACAACTTGCAAATATCAAAGCAAAACAAGATAGAACCATAAATTTTGTGCACCATTATCCTCAGGGGAATTAGGGATGACTATAAAGATGTACTAAACCTCATGGGGCCGGTGAAATCTCTCAAATGAAATATGACCAAATCCACGAAATTTGAAAATGCTACTCATGTGGCAGTACAAAATATGGGAAAGGTCCCAGAGATCCAATTTCAAAAATCACAAGGTCATTTGGAGTAGGGGTCACTAGGGCTGAGCTGATAAACCTGTTAGATAATTTCAAGATTGATATCCTTAGTTCACTTAACTCTCAGTTGGACATCATGAAGGATAGGAAGAAGGAGGAGGAGGCAAATATGGCACTATCCATCTTTTGTTTGAATGTCATAAGAAGCACCCTCTTCGAGAATATCCCCTGAATAATGTGGAGGTGTGTGCTATCCCTGAGAAAAATCATGCAACTAAGGACCTTCCTTCCTTACCTTAGCTCAAGGGGCTAATGAGGAGACATAATAGAGCTATTTTGTATCCCATAAATGACCATGTCCACCACTACCACTAGATATGGCATAATATCTATCCCAATACTCCCCCCCTATCAATATCCACCACAAAATTAGTGGTATTCCCCCATGCCATGGAAACAATGGTATATTCAAAACCAAATTAAGCCTTGGAAATAGGGTTGGCGAGGGAATCCATTCTTTGTAAACTTGCCTCAACAAACCCAACAATATCCCCTCCAAACACATCCTCTAGTCCAACATCCACAACAGTTGCAACTATCGTCCAACCAACCTCCTCACAAGACACCACAAATTCTTTCCCAACCCATGCCCAACCCCAAAAATAAAGTAAATCATCCCACCTACAACACCAAGATACCACCTTATCCAACTTATTTTATCTCATCTTTGGAGTGTGATGACATTCAATTACGCTTGGGAAAATTGGCCAAGAATCATACCTCCCCCATCATCCTCGAACAAGATGTCGAGGAGGAAAATAATGAACATAATGGTAAAAATTATTCCCCTACAATTCAACCATCCTCCTTATAGAATTCCAATTATCCATGATCCTTCAAACCCATTTCAACTCCTCTTTACCTAGAGAGATTATCCATAGACAAACCCCTTGTACAACCTGAATTTGATCTTTTGGGGAAACTTAAGAATGTACATGTCAAAATTTATTCCAAGCAATGCAATATGTTCCAATATGTTCTAAGGATGTATGAGAGATGTGTTTGAGGAGGACTAAAAGGTAAAATAAGGACCCCCCAACTGTCCATGTAATCAATAAGTTAGTTGATTTAATGTCAGGTAAGGTTTTCATGATCAAGTATGTAGATCTAGGGAGTCCAGTTGTTAATGCCCATATCAATAAAATCTCATTCTCAACACCCAAATTGATTTAGAGGCTACTATTAATGTGATGACTAAAGAGACTATGGAAAAAATCTAGTTGTCTACCCCACGTCCAACCTCTACTAACCTCCAACTAGCTGATAGATCTACTGTGAAGACTGATGGCATAATGGATGATGTGATAGTTTATGTTGATTCCTGGGAATACCCAACATATTTTATGATCATGCAACCAAAAACTAACTTAGCTGGATACCTAATGATATTGGGCAGACCCTGGTTGGCTACTGTTGATGCATACATTGGTTGTAGGTAAGGAGACATGATGATTTCCCATGGAAATTCCAACTAAAATATCACTCTATACCCTTTTTCTAAACCTTCCCTGGATTCAAAAGCACCCTCTTTGATAGAAGATAGTGATGATGAAATCATACAACCTGTCTTAGCAATGGAACAAGCCTCAATTTTTGAGAGAGATATTGAATATGACCTAATTTATAGTTTCATGACATATCCAAGTCATAATGCAACTTATCCCTCCCGAGGATACATTGTAGAAAATCATCATCAGGAGAAATGCTCACTAGAAGAGTTGGCACAATAGTTTGACTCAGTGATACCTTTGGATACCTTGTTTGAAAATCATAGTACACTTGTTGAGATCCACCCAAAGAAAACTTTGAATGTAAACTCCAAAGTAAAAGCTTCTCAGTAGGATCAACTCATCAAAATGTTACAAGAACATAACATTGCATTTTCTTGGGATTGCAATGACAAGAAGTGAATCCATCCCAGTTTATCACTCATCATATATACATAAAGGAATATTCCCAACCTATGAGGCAACCTTAATGAAGAATGAATCCATCTTTGAGGGAGATGGTGAAGGAGGATCTACACAAGTTTCTTAATGTGAAATTTATCTATCCTATTTCTGATAGAAAGTGGTTCTCACCCTTGGTAATTGTGCCAAAAAAGAATGGGAAATTGCATGTGACTATTGATTATAGAGAGATAAACAAGGTCACTCTGAAAGACTATTTCCCTTTACCATCATCGATCAGGTCCTAGATACCTTGGCATGCAAGGATTTTTTCTCTTTTCTTGATGGATTCAATGGGTATAATCAAATCCATATTGCCCCTAAAGATCGGGAAAATGATACCTTTGCTTGTCCCTAGGGAACTTATGCATTTCAAGTGTTTCCATTTGGACTCTATAATGCCCCTACCACTTTCCAGAGGGTTGTTCTTGGAATATTTTCAAACCTGATCCATGACTATGTTGAAGTATACATGGATTATTTCACTATCTATGGGGACACTTTCGAGGAAGCATTGGGAAATATAAAAAAGGTTCTAGTCAGATGCTAGGAAACTAACCTCACCCTCAACAATGGAAAATGCGACATGCTTCTCATTGAGGGAATTGTTTTGGGAAATCACATATCACCTATAGGGATCATGGTAGACCTTGCAAATATCGAAGGGATCCTGAAGCTTCCAGTGCCAACAACTTAGAAAGATGTTCATTTATTTCTAGGACATGCAATATACTATAAGAGATTTATTGAAAATTTCACCAAGATAACATCACCATTATTCCAACCACTCTCGGAAGATTCATTAGTGCGAGATTGCCTTTTAAAATTTGAAGGAGAATCTCTTAGTTGCACCAATACTAGAGGGCCCAAACTGGTCTTTTCCATTCCACATCTCTACGAATGCTTCAAAAATATCCCTTGGAGTTGTATTGGGACATAAGTAAGACCATAAACCCTATGCCATTTACTACATCAACAAGAATCTCATTCTAGCCAAGCATAACTATACAATAACCAAAAAATAGTTTCTTGTTGTTGTGCATGTAATTAATAAATTACGTCGTTACATTATTGGGTACCCTGCGTTTATACATACAAAACAATATGATATTTGTTATCTCATGAAAAAACCTATTACTAATGGCAAGGTGACTAGATGGATGCTTTTGTTGCAAGAGTTCAACATTACAATCCTTGATAAACCTAGAAAGGAGAATGTCATTANTGCGTTTATACATACAAAACAATATGATATTTGTTATCTCATGAAAAAACCTATTACTAATGGCAAGGTGACTAGATGGATGCTTTTGTTGCAAGAGTTCAACATTACAATCCTTGATAAACCTAGAAAGGAGAATGTCATTATCGACTTCTTTTTTAGGTTCACTAACAAGAAGGATCCCATTCCTGTAGAAAATAATTTCCCAGATGAAAATTTATTTTCTTTATCTATTAACACACCCTAGTTTGTAGACATTGCTAACTATCTGGCTGTAGGGAAGCTTTTGCAACACGTGTCACCAAAAGAACATCAAAATCTCATCAAGAAAAGTGCAATGTACTCATGGATCCAATGCCATCTCTTTTGCATAAGGATGAATCTTGTTATCCGATGCAATGTTCAAGAGGAAAATATCTATTGCATCCTCAAAGATTTCCACGATGAGCCTTGTGGAGGAAATTTCAATGACAAACAAATTTCAAACAAAGTACTGCATCTAGGAGACTATTGGCCTACCATCTTTAGGGATGCCAACAAGTATTTCAGAAGTTGTGACAACTTTCAATGAATGGGTCGACCACTACAATTTAAGAAAATTCCACTACAACCTCAGGTCTTGGTAGAGACGTTTGAGAAATGGGCTCTCGACTTCATGGGATCAATTAACCTACCTTCAAGACAAAAAGTGTAAATTTTGGTGTGCACTGAATACATAACCAAATGGGTTTAGGACAAGGATCTACCTAAATCCACTAAGCAAGTTGTGGCTTACTTTATTTATGAATATATTTTTGTTAATTTTTGGGTTCCCTAAGAGATTCTCACTCATTATTTTAAGGTCAAGCACCGAGCATCCATTCCATACCGTCAACAAGAAAATGGACAGGTGGAAGTCACAAAAAAAGTTTTGGAGGCCATCCTGACCAAAATAGTACAACACTATCACAAGGATTGGGATGATAGGCTTCCAAAATCCCTATGGCTTATTGGACCGCCTGGAGGGACCCGCCGACTTCACTCCATACAAACTTGTGTATGGTAAGTGTGTCGTTCTCCCAATATAATTTGAAATTAAGACATCGAGAACTGCATTGCAAGTAGGTTTGGACCTCTCGTAGGCACACCAACATCGACTAAGTCACATTAACAAACTTGATGAAATCCATCAAGTTGTTCTACAACACAACTCTCTTGTCTAGCAATAGAGAGCTAAGTGGCATGATATATTCATCAAGAAGAAGAAATTCAAAGAAGATGATTACACCCTCCTGTTCGATTATAGGTACAATGACTTCAAGGGTAAATTTTGCACTTGCTGGATGGCACCATATGAGATTGACACAATCTACAACAATGGTTCCGTAAAATTGCATATGATTGATGAAGAAAGGACCCCCATCATGGCCAATGGCCATAGATTGAGGTTGTACTTGAAATCCATTTCAATGGAGGAGTTAATCTAGAAATTACTCAGGTAGGCATATTTAGAGGTTTTAAGTAATGTGGTCTCACCACCAACACCTACATCCTCTTGATTTCTTTTATTGTTTTCAAAACAAAAATAAAAATAATAAATCTAGTGACGAAAACTTGTCTTAGGCATCACTAGACCTTGTGATATTAAAAAACTAGGGTTCTCTCTAATGTCACTAGGAAAGAAAAAAATAATAACTCTAATTGTGAAAACCTCTTTGAGGCACAACTAGACAAACTTTGCTTGGAAACAAGCTCGCTGGTAGGAAGAGTTTGCAAAGAAAGAAAGAAAGAAAACACCAAAAATCAAAAAAATTATTGACTCACCCTGTTTTGAAATTTTGTTGCAAAGTTAACCTCTATTTTGTAGAAACTCCAAAAATCTACATGAAACTCTAAATTGCGAGAGGATAGCCAAGTGCACTACTTTCTTCCTTCTTGCAATTGTCATCTTCAGAGATACTTTCTACATCCAAGCACCATCAACACAATTTTAGTAGCACTTTGTGATCACAACAAATAAGGCTCATGAGATATTATGGTTTCATTTACTACCTCTTACCTCTTTTAAATATCCCAAATAAGATGTAATAAAATATTATGGCTCTACACTAAGAATGATCTCATTGTTATTTTTTATTTATTATTATTATTATTATTATTTCAGAATTAGATTTAATCTTGAATGTATTAGTTTTCTCATAGCATTTATGTAGTTAATTTGAATTCGAGAAAGTATAATTTACAAGATCTTTTCTTGAGACTTAGTTCATAGAGTAGAAAGAGAACATATAGATTGTGCACTTTACCTATCTTTTAAGTTGTCTTAGAGGAACAACAATGATCTAAAATTGAGATTAGACTTGTTAAACTTATCTTGCTACAATTTTACTTACGATATTTTAAACTTTTTCTTATGTTCATTTGAAGTTATTTTTATTGATTTTGTAATACTAGAATAGATCAATTTCCCTCTTGTCAAGTTGAAAGAAGATTTAGTTCATAGAGTTCATTCTCCCAAAATTAAATCAGTCAATACAAGCATCCCTTTTTTGTACAGATAGTACATTGTTCCTCATAATTACATTGGAAACCCTGGTTGATAAATTAAATACACATGTGTTCTTGGTTAATAGAGGACACATAGAAACAATGTCATCCTAATAGGAGACAAACTTGGGCTGCTCTCTAACTTTGAAGATACATGTGACCTTATGGTTGAATGCTTAGCAGAGTGATGATGATGATGAAAATGGTGATGTTTCTACTAACACTTTAGAATGTATAACATCTCTAAGATCACCCCTCCTAGCATGAGGTCTATGCTCACCTGCATGCCTAGCACTAGTCTCTTCATTCAATTTCCCTTGCAGATTATTCAAACTATGAAGCAGCCTATTGTTGATTTGTTTTTTCTTCTTCTTCTTGTGCTCTTACCGATTTCCCATTATCATCCCTATAACTCTATACTTTCCTCCTCAGACTTCTCATAGTTTCTACTAGCTCTCTAGACTTTTCTCTTCCCCCTCTGTGCCCATTTGATTTAGTTTATGCATTCTCCAAGATGATATTCATACCTCTTATATCTTGGCTAGATGATCCTTGTGCATGATCCATCTCTCTAGTCCTCATTTATGAACCTAATCTATTATGCTCATGCCCTAATTTTGTGAAAAAGTGCATGCATTTTTTTTTGTTTGATAAAATCATAAGAAAATTTATTATACTATGCAATTTTGGAAACATTAAGCCTAATTTCCGCCTCTTTCATGCCACCAACAACATTCTTTTTAATTTCTTGAAAACTTTGCTACTTGAATTTAAAATCTAAGCTCACAGATCATTTTTTTTCTTCAAGATCTTTCCAACCACTATTTTCTTACTCAATTCTGAGCTCTGAGTAGTAAGTTACGACCTTTTGAAGTTGCCATTTCTACTCAATTGTGCCCTTTTCTTGCTAGTGCAATTCTGCTAAGAGGCCAATTTCTTCCATCTATAGAAGAAAATTCAGAAAGAACAAATATTTTTTTTTGTATCGAACGCTGATAACACTGGTGATAATAAGTACACAAAAACTGTCATATTGTAAAAGTGACGCTCTTAGATAATTCTACAACAATATCGAATTGCCGACTTTGCTCTTTTTACATTTTCTCCAGTCTTAGAATTTTTCGAAAAAACTATTATCCCTCAAATAGAGCAAAATTGGGAAGAATTTACTAGAACAAGGTTGTTTGGATTGATGAGGAGGTAAAATGTTGAGCGATATACTTTTTCCATATTTGTGATCTAGGGTCCCTTTTCTTCCTCTAAAGATTCCAATAATCTCCCAAAATAGTGGATGTTGGCCTATTTTTGGATCCCCATTCAAAACCCTTTGGAATTTGGACAAATTTTTAATTGAGTTTCATCATGTCTATTCCCTTGAATCACTGTAAAAATTTCATTAGTAACATGGCCTTTATCAATGAGTACCATCCTCTTCTTCAAAAATAACTATTCTACATTTTCTGGAAAGATGGAGTAGAAATGGCCAATGACCCTCACAAGAAATTTTGTAGTACTCCTCAATGCCATCCCACCCCTGAAATTTCACTTGAATTTGAGATTTTATTATCTTGTTATGACCAAAACAAGATTTTGGCTTCAGATTTATTTTTATTTATACATCATATTGTTGATGTGACAAGCTTGCTGACATGGCTGTCGATGTGGCACTAATGTACACCTATCAGTCCCCTAAACCTGCCATGTCACTATCCTCATCTTCTTTTCTTTCGACACTCCACTTTTACTTTTCATTGCTGATCACAACTCACTTTACTTCGGAAATCACCATTCACTTTAGTTTCAACGTCCCAAAATAACCACTCCATCGATGAAGTAAAATTACTTTACATCAGTGAAAAAAATTAACTTTGTATCTGCACTCAGAAAAAACTTTAATATAAGTGACCCAAAGTTACTTTCCTTCAGCGACAAAAACTGACTTTCCTTTGGCGACCGAAACTTACTTTCCTTCAGCGAACATTCACTTTCTTTCAATGACCGAAATAAACTTTGTTTTCGACTGATATATAAACTTTGCTTTCATCATCGGAAATAAAATTTTCTTTTGATGGCTGAAATAAAATTTTCTTTGGTGGACTTAAATAAATTTTCATCAGTGAAATTGAATAACTTTACATCAACAAACTCTTTCAACTCCACATTGGTGAACAAAAATGACTTAACTTCGCCAAAAATTTTCAACTCATCAACAAAGAACTTTTTCAACTTGGCTTCGTCGAATTTATTTTAACTTAGCATCACCGAACTTATTTAACTTTAATCGCTGGGAAAATTTAACTTTTACCATCGACAGGCAAAAATACTTTCCACCATCATCGGGCAAAAATAACTTTTACAATCGGTGGAAAAAAATACTTTTCACCATCGGTGGAAAAAAATACTTTTCCCCATCTCCAAATACATTGATATATATTTTTGGCATAATTCTCAACACTGGGCTTTTTTTGAAATGAAAATTCGCTAGAATATTTGTATTATAAAAAAATCATTTACAATTGCAGTATCTTCCCAAAGGATATCTCCACTGAATAGAACAGTTTTACAATCCGATAAATAGTCATACTAAGAGAAATTCCGTATCCGGGGACTCCAAGCTTCTTTCTAGATCAGCCCGGGAAAAAACCAATAATCCAAATCCATACCAAGCATTAAATCACACTCCACAAACCAGAGCTGATTAATAAGAAAGAAAAAAAAGGCAGTCAGAACAGATTGAGCTGAGACATAGGACCAATCCTCCCATCAATCATTGAGAAATAAGTTAGTACTCCTTTTGGTTCCAACAGTCCTCGCTTGGAAAGGAGATCTGCCTCTGTGTTGTATTCCCGAAATATGTGAGAGAACGTTAAATCTTGGAAAGCTGTGGTGATCGATCTAGTCCTGCGAAGCCAACCTTCAATTTCAGTGGCATGAAGAATAGTTTTTTGGTTCAGCCAATCAATTATGACTTTAGAATCACCCAACAAAACTAGTCTATTTATATCCCAGAGTTTTGCAAGCGTGAGTGTCACCCAGGCACCAAATAATTCCACATTTGTATTTGTACCCCTCCTGCCATTGATAAACCATCTGATTACTCCTCGATCTAGTTGTTTAATTACTCCCCCCACACCACAAATGGTGCCACCTCTGATTGATGCCCCCATCAAAGAAGGCTACAATAAAATCCTCCAAATGTATGAGAGGTCTCTTGTACCTGGCAGATATTTTCTGAAGATGTGTACGGGGGTTGTATGCCCCAATAATCCTGCAAGTTACAGCCCCAATGGAAGGCTGTTTCCCATCAAAAATTGCCTGGTTCCTTTTGAGCTAGATAAACCAATAGACCAAAACTGCCAGAGTTGTGGGCACAGTTTTATCTAGGACCCAAGAATTAAATGTCGAGTTTAAGTTTACCCCCTCCCACCAGTATTTAACATTGAGGAAGGAAGTGGACCATACGGTCTTGGTGAAAGGGCACATAACAAATAAATGATCGCAGTCTTCAATGTTGATCTTGCAGAGCATGAAAATGCCCAGTCACTGCTAGCCTTTCCTCTTTAACATCTCCCATGTCAGAATTTTATTTTCTGAAACCATCCAGATAAAGAGTTTCATCTTTAACTGGACGTTCCACTTCCAAAAGGATAACTTCCATCCTGTTTGCATCGAGAGATTAAGGGTTGACAAAATTGCATTATAAATGTTTTTCACTGAAACGATGCCGAATGCATCTCCTCCTATCCAAAAAAGAATGTCTTCGCTGCCTTGAAGAGAAACCCCTGCTGCATTTAAATGAGAGCAGAAAAAATCCCATTCTGCCTTTTGAGAATCCATCATCCCCAAAACAGTGCCGTCGAGCCACGATTCCATCATTGTAAGTGGGTTGGGATTGGTCGATGCATTAGCTAACACTGTTATATTTTTGTTATGCAAGCACGCAATCGTTTCATCGGAGAGAAGGGCAGATTCCCCCAAACCTGCGATCTTATCCTTGCTGATTTTGATAAGCTGACCAGTGCCAGGCACCCAGCTCAACCATTGATTAATGATGAGAACTGAACGGACTAAGTTGGTCCAAATTCTGGACGCACCTTTGGTCTTGTGATCATCCAATCTAAACCAATTTGTCAAGGATAATTTAGGGAAGTATTTGTCCTTAAGAATGCTCTTCCAGATGCCTTCCCGAGTGAGCACTCTCCAAAGAGTGTTAGTTGTCAGGGCTTTGTTGAAGAAGGAGAGGTTTCTAAAACCCCAACCACATTTTTTCTTTGGGCAGGAGAAGACATCCCAACAACACAGGTGGAAGTGTTGAGAGTCTTTTTGCCCATTCCAAAGGAAATGGAACATCAATCTTTTGATCTTTGCTAGCACTGATCACGATATTGTTTCCAGGGACATCTAGTAGACCGATTGACCCTCCAAAACAAATTTGATAAGAATGTATCTCCCACCCAATGAAAGCCAACGATTACACCAGTTATTTATTCTTTTGGTTAATTTGCCACCAACCAATCCCAATCCTCTGCTTTGTGCGCACCAGTCTTGAGATAGTAGCCCAAATATTTGAAGCCCGAAGATAACTCACCGAAGGAATAAGGAAGGAGATTCTGGAAGGATACCAATTCTGATTCTGAAAGACCTGCAAAGTGAACTGTAGTTTTTGTTTTGTTTACCAGTAATCCAGAATCTTTACAAAAGACATTGATTAATTTGTCAATTTCCCACCATTCTTGAAGAATGGCTTTAGTCATAATGATAATATCATCAACAAATAACAGATGTAAAAWTTTTTGTAGGCGAGAAACCTTGATMCCTGTAACCTTACCTTCCTTGATGGMTTTCTTTAGAAGCAAGCTTAGTCCCTCCATGGTAAGAWTAAAGAGTAGTGGCAAAAGCGGGCARCCTTGGCGAAGTCCCCTGCCACTTCTAAAAAAATCAGTAGCCTCGTCATTTATCAAAACTGAATATGTTGGTGAAGTCACACAAGCCATAATCCAGTTAACCATCTGTATCCCAAACCCCRCTTTTATCAGTATCAGTCTAAGGAATTACCAATCAACGCAGTCAAAGTCCTTCTTTAAATCCAGTTTTAAGACCAGAGATTTCAAATTTTTCTTTTTAATACTATGAATGCTTTCATGGGYTGAGCCAACTGCATCCTAAATCCTCCTACCTTGAAGAATCCCCAGTTGTTATGAGGAGAGGATTTTAGAAAGAATAGGCTTGATTCGGTTTGCTATGATCTTTGAAATGATTTTATAGCACAAATTACAGAGAGAAATAGGTCGATAATCATCAAAGGTAATTGGATTGTTGGCCTTCGGAATCAGTGTGATGAAAGTAGAATTTAAACTGTTCTCCACAACCCCAAATCTCCTTGCTTCCTCCACCATGTCAAGGAGGTCCTCACCAACAATATCAAAGAAGTAAGTGAAGAATTATGAAGGCTAGCCATCTGGTCCAGGGCTCTTCTCCTTTTTGAAGTGGAAGAGTACTTGTTTCAGTTCATCTAATGACACCAGTTTAAATAATGTAATAGACTCTTCTTCCTTGACCATCTGAGGGTATAAATCCACCAGTTGGAGTTGTTCCAATATATTAATTTCAACCCCAACTTTATGGAAAGTTTTAAAGTGTTGAGAGGCTGCCGCTTTGATGGTTTCCTGATCTTTAAAAATATGTCCATTGTCATAAAAAATTTCCCATATATGTTTCTTGAATCTGTTGTTACTAGCCACTCTGTGAATTTTTTTTGTATTGCTATCCCCACTAGAGAGACAAATGGATCTGCTACGAAGCCTCCAGAGTTCTTCTTGTCCTCTAAGTAACTCATCCCTTTCAGACTCTCGAAATTTGAGCAATCTACCTTCTTCAATATTTGTTGGATTGTCCACCAGGCATAAAATTGAAGTCTTGATCTATGTTTCCAAAGTCACTAATTTTGCCAATTTCCTTTGTTCGCTTTCTTTAAACCATTGTTTTGTAAGTGACTTCAAAACAAATAATTTCTAGACCAAACACTTTTGGCTGCACCTTTCTGATCGAAATGTTGGGTCTTTCCATAACTTTGTGACCAAGTCTGTAAATTCTTGTTCCTTTAACCAATGAGTGTTTAGTTTGAATGGGTACGCCCTGTGCAAAGGAGAAAAATCTAACTGGAGAAAAATGGGGGCGTGGTCCGAAATAAAGGGGAAATCAACCCAAGTTATGAAAAGGCCAGCTTCAGTTAGTAAATCTTCGGCAACAAAGCATCTGTCTAGTCTCCTTGCCACCGCCTCAGTTCCAGATCTTTCGTTCCTCCGAGTAGGAACTAGTTTTGCAGGTATAATATCAGTTAGAAAATTTGACCGAAAGATGTCCCTGTAGAACTCTTCTGTTTGTCCACCATTGTAATCCCCCCCCCAAACTCCAGCTGGAGATAAAAAAAAAATTAAGTCCCCTGCAATGATGAGGTTCTTAGTTGTCAATATGCCTCCATCCAAAACTGACTGCCAGAAGGATCTTTTATTTGAGTAGTCGCTATAAATGTTCAAAAGAGCAAGGTCACTATTACCACAGTTGAGCCTACGTGTTAAAAGAATACCAACATTTGTAATAAAGGGATTTAACTCAAAGTAAACATGATCCAGGCGACCAACAGACCCCTTGAGGTACCCAATGCATTTACCGCACTAGAGTACCAATTCAGACGAAGGGAAAGAAGGAAATCTCTAGCTTTCAGGGCCGGAGCTAAAGTCTCTTGCAGAAAAATAATCCCTGGCTGATACTNCCAGGCGACCAACAGACCCCTTGAGGTACCCAATGCATTTACCGCACTAGAGTACCAATTCAGACGAAGGGAAAGAAGGAAATCTCTAGCTTTCAGGGCCGGAGCTAAAGTCTCTTGCAGAAAAATAATCCCTGGCTGATACTTATCCAAAAGTATCCTAAGTGAGGCCACTTTGAGAGGGTCTCCGATCCCTCGAATGTTTAAAGAGAGCAGCGACATCATTTAGTTCTCTCCAGGGATTTATATGCTCTAAGAGGCCCACAGTCTGTGGAAAGAGTAATAGGCAAGTCAGTCTAAGAAGCTAAGGTCGCCTGCTTTTTACGAGATCTTCTGGTCATTATAGGTGAGTGTTCAATGCTCAAGCCCCGTGACCAAGCAAAGTCTTTGCCAATACTGAGTGAAGGACCCTCGGACGTCGACGCCTCCAAGCCCTCAACAAGATTTATGACAACTCTCCCAGAAAAAATAGGAAGTTTAATGGCAGAGGTAGGTTCATGAGAAAGAGGCATAGGTGAGTTTAGGACAGCTCTAAGAGAAGGCTCATCTACCTCCTCTTCTCTATAGATGGCCTGTAAAGGAGAGTCTAAAGGGCTCGATGAATATGGATCAGAAAGGGGAAAGGCCAAGTGTGTGTTACCAGAAAAAGAAGGTCACAGCTCTCGAGAAGAGGGAGGGGTAAAACTAGTCAGGTTAGGGAGGCCAAGACCCACCCCCAAAGAAGTAAAAGCCTCTGACTGTGTGGGACAGGGAAGGGAGGTTTCTGGTGTGGTCTCCAATGAAGGAGAATACAGGTGTTCAAAGTGGCGAGGAGAGTTTGTCATGGCATGGTCAGGGGCACTTTGAGTGTCCGACGGGGATTGGATCTTATTACCCAACTCTCCAGGGGGAGGACCAGTCAGAGCTGAAGTAGAAAGAAGAAGCCACTGAGAATTTTCTAGCGCATTTCTTTCCCAGAGAGACAGTGAGGAAAAGATGGTTGGGTAGTGTTTTTGAAGCTTACCAGTGAGCGTCGAAGAGTCCAACTGTGAGTCTGAAGCAGGTTCCATGGGGAAACCTGAACCAAAGGAGTCCACTTCAGTGTCCTTGCTATTYGTACTTTCCTCTTCACAATGATGGTTCACAATCATTAAGACCTTAGGGTCCTATCACATTGGCCTTKCTATTTGTACTTTCCTCTTCACAATGATGGTTCACAATCATTAAGACCTTAGGGTCCTATCACATTGTCTAATTATAGATCTCAACACATTATGTTATTGGAAATATATGTTTAAGTTTCAAACATGATACTAATTCGACATAASATTACATAGTGAAATATGAGTTATGCCAAAAGAAAAATATTCAATCGTTCATCATGTAAATAGAAAGAACACAAGGTATATGTATGTATGTGCGCAAACACACAACGATAGATTTGTCTTCTTATGCACAACACAATTTTTATATGAGTTATTTTATTGATAACCTCATTCATGCATGATCACTAAGTTAGTTGAGATTACTCATATTAATGATTCATTACTAAGTTATTAGATATGTGTTAGTCATGTGCATTAATTAATTGCCACTATGTTAGTGGAGAGGCATTAGTATGATAGTTGAATTAAAAGGGGTCTTCCCATCACTTGTAATCATCCAATTTGTTATCAATCAAAACAAATTACTCTAAGTATTATTTCATGGAGATGTCTTTCTCCATATTTTAAAAATTGTATGTGCATTCCAACCTCAAGTGTGTGGGTTCCCCCATCCTCTCTCTCTCTCTCTCTCTCTCTCTCTCTCTCTCTCTCTCTCCAAATAAATCTTTGGGCACATCCCCACATTTGATGGATGGTACCCATTGTAAACCCGTCGACACTAATTATGGTGTTTGACCTATTAGGGACATCAATTGATGCACATAACAAAGGAAACCAACTTGGAGGTTTGACCCTGACACCTCTTGCATGAAGCTTGAAGCACTCAATCATTCAAGCTAGATCACTTGGATACATGTTTTCTCTCTTTATTATTTGTTTTCTTATTATTAGTCTTTTATATAATGTGGTATCCATTTTGGTTATATGGACATTTCATATATATAAAATAATAATGTGTAACTTGATTCAACATTACACCAACATTCCCCCCTTAAGCTTGACTTGGAGGTAAGGAACGAACATTATGATAATTCTTCTTTAATGAGAATTTCATTACCAAGTCATATACACAATTTGGTCTCTTTCAACAATTTGGGAAAGATTTCTTGAATATAACGATACTTCAAATGAATATACTAAATTGTGGATTAGCTACAAAAATGTCAATGACCAATTTTAAATGAGATAAAGTGTTATAAATATCTAAAAAAAACATATTTATAACTAACACCTCCCAGACACCTTCACACAAATCTTTTCGAAATGAGGGGAGAAAACACAAGTTTAAATGGAGATTTATGCATTAGGCCTTTAGTGTCCAAGACACCTTCACACAAACCTATTTGAAATCCATGAAACAAACATGCATATAAATGAGTGTAAGCACAAATGTTCAAGGAGTGACACAAATGATAGCAAAGAGGCTCATGATAGTCAATAATAAAACCAAGAATTTGACCATGCTATTGTAATGGTTGATAGTGTCCACAAGTGCTTCAAACACCACATGCAACAAGATGGCCTTCCCATCATAAAGTGCATACATGTAAAATGAAACCATTGTAAATAAGGAACAACCAAGTTTTCAAATGTAGAGACTATTGGTACATTGCATCAATCATTAGCAGTGATGATCATTGTCTAATTGAACAATGGAAAAAACATGTTTATAGATGTCCTCAAGTAAGATCTCAAATGTCTCCATGAAAAATCATCAAGCCATACATGATAAATCTTGATAGTGGGTACCAATCCAAAATGATGCCATCTACGCTTCTTAGTTGTTTATTTGTAATCCATCTATGCTTCTTAATTGTTTATTTGTACGTAGAATTATAACTAACAATAAGAATGTCTATACCTAGGACAATGTATTTGATCAATATGATTAAGATGCCGATACAAATCTAATGTGGATAATTAAGTATTTTGGTTATATTGATCACAATGATATGGTTCTTGCAAATCCATACTAAGAATAGGTCATATAGGATCTAGTTCTTTTGGATTAGTGGTAAAGGCAATAAGGGTACATACATTTGATGATATAGTTTAAATATATCTAAGGCCCACTCTTATTGATCTTATATTAGTCTCATTTAGATTAAAAATTCCCTATCCATACTTCCCAATTCCACCCCTATGTAGTTAGTTCATCTGACAAAGTAACTTAAAACTAATACTTTTAGAGTGTTTATCAAAATCAAGAGAGTAAAACATATGAATAGTTTTCAATGCATGATAATAATATACATCCAAATAATGTTGAATATCTTGTAGGGTGTTAATTATTTCTTCTTTTTCTTCGATGAGATTTTGACTTATAAGTTCCAAGATTTTTTTTATTTCCTGTACATAATTCCGATTAAGGTTGTAAAGTCTCTAAATGGACTTATAATTTTTAACCAATTATTAAAATAACAAATCATGATCATTCTTTATTTCTCCATGTTTATTCAAGACTTTGGTATTCTACCTTCCGATCTCACTTATTTGTTTTTATAATATATTGATTAAGACTAAACAAATTTTAGATAGACTTATCTTCATCAACTAATTGATGAAACATAGGATCATGGCCATTCTTCAAATTTGGATACTTATGGAAGATTTTGGTATTATATTCTTTTAAAAGAGAAACCTACTCTTTAAGCTTTATGTTAACATTTTGGAATTGGATAATAGTTTTCTGCATTGGAACCAGGGTTGATTTAGATCCTCGTCAAGTTTAGAGAATACATTTTCAAAAGTTTCCCACCCATTTAGATCCTCGTCAAGTTTAGAGAATACATTTTCAAAAGTTTCCCAAATTCCATACTTGACATTTACGACACTCTTGTTTTTGAAAAGGAGTTATAATTCCTATAAAAACATGTTTGTATACATGTCTTAGGGCTTGAAATGACATTATAATCCTTTGTCCCCTTTTCTTATTATTTGTGGGTTCTTTTTCATCTCCATTTAGTAATATATATATATATATAACTTCGGGCCTACAAGTATATATTTTGAGTAAAGATAATATGCCCTCCTTAGAAAAAATAGATATGTTCCTCCATTAAAAAAAAATATTTCAAAACAAAATCGTAAAAGAATTTCCTACATTTATAAAATTTTAGTTTTTTTTTATCTCATTAAATTTTCATACTTCCTTTGCTAAAAACACATAAACCCTTTTGATTTTTTGTCATGGTATATATTAATGTGTTTTGGTCAATTTCCCCCTATCCTTGTGGATTTTCATGATAGGTAAAAAATCTACCCATGCCATAGTTTTTTCTATGAATTTGATTGGATAAAATCATACTGGTTGGTGGCTCATTATGTGGCTAGAGGAGGGCTCAACTAGTCAAACAAAGCAATATGATCTAGAATTGCTTGTCAACTAGTCACACAAAGCAATGTGATCTAGAATTGCTTGTCAGCTCTGAGGGAAGTAGGGATAATATGTCTTACATATTGAAATGAGAGGGATGTTACTAGATGCATATTAAAAATATATGAATGTTGCAATGTGGATTTCAAGAGACATGCAAGTTTTATATGGGTTCATATCAATAACTATCTCTTTTAAATTTAAGCAAATGCTCTAAATTATAATTGAGTAAATCACATTATGTGGGGTTAAAACATCATACCAACTTGGTTTCCACGACAATGATTTGTTAGTAGATGAACTACTACTATACCCATTTGAAGGGGATGTATTGAATGAGGGAAATATAAATGAAGACAAGTTAGATTGTCATCCATTTTATCAAATAGAGTTTCAATTTTAGTCAAATCTCCTAATTTGTCCACTAATACATGTGAGGTGTTGTCTCATAGTAAGGTAGAAGTGGAGAGTTGTTGAGATGGAGTTTTGAAAAATTCTGTGTAACTTCATGTAAGGTTCATTGTAACTCAATGAGTCACTTAAAATTGGGGGGTGGCAGGGTTTGACTTGTGTCATCGTACTAGGGTATGCAAATTTCAATTAATTAGAATACAAACTTTCAACATTTAGATGAAGGATATGTGCCTAAAAATAGGCTTTCCGATATAAACATACATGTGTCCACTCCTAAGCTCCAAGCTTTGACCAAGCCTACAAGAAAATTCTTGAGTCTCTAGTGGCATTTCTTATTAAGTTTTTTGATTAAATTTGTTGAATGAAAATTTTGCACAACCACCTTTGCAACTAAATCCTAAGAGATAGTTCTTGCTAAGAAACTGGATATTAATTTCAAGGTGACAAATGATGGAAAATAGATGTGACTGGATATGGTGAAATAAGCAACTCTGAGGACAAGGCAAGAAAAAAATTTGAATCTTAAAGACCTAACAACAATTCAACAATATATAAAGGTTGATGCAATTTTCCAAAGCTAACCAAAATAGTCAAACAAAACCAAGTGGGAACAATGCCCTTACTACATTTTAAGTGATTTAAGTCCAACTTACCACCCAAGTTGACACCAATATTCGATAAAATGCAAATTCCTACATTTTTTTGTAGTTATTTATGTAATTTGGGTGGTAATTAGGGACACTATTTTCATTATTTAGTTGCAACCAGAATGCTGTCAATTATAGCATCCATATAGAGAGTGTGCATGCATATTGGCCGTTTGACTTTTGGTGTGCTCTTTGCTTACTAGTTGGCCTTAAGAGTATATATTGAGTTTTATTATCATGGATAATGGAGTTTCTTTTGCTCCCTCGTTTACTGCTACCCACCCCATGATGCCTACTCATTTCATAGGGGCATATCCTTCTGTTTTTCACAATGTTATGCAGAATTATAACACTCAGTCCGCGCCTTGGGTATCTAGTCATTTTGTTGTTGATATGCCTTCACCCGTGCAATCCTCTCCCTGGTCCACTTATATGAGTCCTAGTATTGGATCTGGGGGAACCATGGATCTGATGCCTACTTCTTTCGATATGAGTCATATCCCTCAACCAACTCTCCCTATGGGAGGTTGGAACCTTCCCTCTTACAAATCCAATCCTAGTTATGCTCCTTCAGGAGCCAATACTAAGATGGGTGCTTATCCTACTTATTACACCCCATCCATGTATCATCCATATACCATGCCATTTCCTTCGAATACTTTTCTGATGACTAGTTTGCATATATCCCCGGGTGTCTCTCACAGGGATAATCGATTTTATGGTTCGGGCTATCCTCTTTATGGAACACCTTCACAAGGGGGAAACATATATCATCACTCAAATATTACCTATCATACTTTTGTCTCTTCACAGAATTCAGTGATGATGCCCGCTCATACTTATCTGAATCAATTAAATGGAGAATACTACCTTCCCAGATAAGGACGGGGGGTAAACTAGGACCCCTCCTGGCCTGCAATGTTTCAAAGTCAATCTTTCCCTAGACCTTAGCATCAAATGCCACAACTTACTGCTAGCCCAGTCACTATCAGTCATAGTAGAGCTCCATCACCAACCTCTGCCAATCATGTTGGAGATGGGTCAACCACTCCTGTTAGTCATGTTGACAACCCACACGCAACCTTTTCCAATCATGATGGGGGCACCATTCTTATCAATAATACATATCCGACCCCTGTACATCATGTAGGAGATGAATCTCTCACCTCTGCCAGTCATGATGAGAGTATGTCTCCATCCTTTGTAAATGATGTCAGAGACATTGAGAAATCTAGACGTCTTAGACGTAAACCTAAATTCCTTTGCAGGACTTGCGAAGGGAATCACCTTACTCGTTTGTGTCCAATTACCATCGGAATACCAAAAGCGCGGAGCTCACCCAAGGGCCCTTCAGATTCTGAAGCATATGTGGTTTCTCCTCACACTACTTCCCCCTTGATTGACACAGTGGTAACACCGCTACAATCTCCTCTTGAACTCACCTCCATTGTCAAGGGTGATGCGTCCCCTATCCCTGTTGACACACATCCTCTTCAACCTAGAGTTGAAGAAGTGGTCGTACCAGTGAAATCTCTGGTCAGTCCTACTCTCCTTGTGGAGAGTGATGCATCCTTTGATCAAGTCGTCAACATTCCTGATCATGCACCTTCTGAACAAGAGAGAGTTTTCCTTTCACCAAGTCCTCTCCCTCCTAGTTTTGAGGAGATCACCTTTGACTAGAATAGTCCTATGAGGTATCCAATACCCCCACCTATGTATTTTCCATTAAGATACATTATCCGATCCATCATAGAGACTATATACTTAGTTAGTTCTTCTCCTTGGGGGTTAGACCCCTCTGGTGTGGATAGTATTAGAGGCATCACACCTCTTCTTGAAACACCACGTCTTCTACCTCCATGGCTTTCTCTAACCATGATTACCTACATGGACAACTTTCAAAATTTAATTAGCAATAAGTTTTTAATCAAATGTTTAATATAGTGGAAGGCGTAATGGTCCAAAGTCGTAGGGTTGAACCCGCTCTGATACCATATGTAACGACCCTTCTGTTACGACAACAATTAGTGATGTACAAAAGAGGTAATTATTTATTTTTTGAACAAATGTTAGTACAAGTGAAAATGTGTCATAACATATGTTAATAACTACACAATCAATTTCATCACAATCAACTAAAAGAAACATCATTATTATTCAATCAACCATATCTTATAAAGATAACATAAGGAAGCTACCCACCCAAACTATCCTGCATGGTTAGGACCTCCAAGACACATAAGAAACACTCAATTCTAGGATTCATCCGATTGATTTCGACCACTTAACGTCTCAGGACTGGCGATTGTTCTGAGGAACACGGAGGTATCTAAATACCATTAATTCAATCATAAACCACAATTTAAGACTAGATTTATCAACCATACTTATCCATCAATTCATCAGGGTGCATTAGTATAGTCCACTATACTTAATCAATCTTTCATTAAATATATAATAGCAATTAAGTAAGAGAATCAACATAAAGACAATAATAATCATAAGTGCAAGTAAAATCATAAAGAGTCAATGCTAATTTATATATCCAATGGGGTCCATAATAAGAGCAACTCCACTTAAGCAATACATAAAGGATTTATCACTACTTTAAGTTGGCATAGGTTGAGGTACAGGTTGATGTATAGCACATGTTGGCATAGGTTATTGGTACATGTTGTTACAGGTTGTTTGGTGCAGGTTGATTGGTATAGGTTTACATCAGTATATCTCACAGTGATAGTGTGACAATGGTTCCATCATTCTACTTATATTTCATGGCGGTTGGATGGGGCAAGGACAAGTGGTTTTAGCCACCTTCTGGTTGTAACCGAAGAACATAGGGGGTTGTAGCCTCCTTCTGGTTGTAGCCAAGGAATTAGGGAGTTGGAGCTTCCCTCAGGTTGTAGCTTGAGAAACTAGGGTGTTGGTGCCTCCTTTTCGTTGTATCTAGAAAACAAAGGAAGTCAGTGCTTCCAATGAATGTAATTCTTAAATACATATAGGGAAAAACATTTAGTGGTTTTCTCCCGCTTTGGGTTTCCACGTAAAATACTGGTGTACTATGTATGTGTATGATTTCTGATTTGTTCATTGTTTATTTACTCTGCAACTATTGGATGATAATGCTACATTGATAGAACACTTGCATTTTATGGTTAAAAAGGATTGAATTTCTCTATTCTGATTCACCCCCTTCTCAGTAATACAACAATTGGTATCAGAGCAGGTTCCTTTAGGAAACAGTTTAACCATTGGAAGGAGATCATGGATTATTCTGAGAATGGAGTACAACTATTGAATGGTTAGAATGGCTTAAAGTATGATATGTGGAGTGGAAGGACAAAAGTATTTTTACATGCACAGGGGTATGATATTTGGCTATCAATTGTTACAAGATATGATAGTTTTAAAAGGGAAAATACCACAGCCAAGAAGAAATTGAAGAATAATAACAAAATAGCAATGGATTTCATCTAGGAAGGATTACCTAATCCAGTAAGAGAAAAGGTTGGTAAATGTTCATTAGCAAAGAACTTTGGGATAAGTTACATGATATATATTCTTCACCCATCGCAGATTCGGAAAATGCCAAAGAAGATGCAGGTACAGATCAAGAAGAAATGTGTTCACCATGTCAAACAGATTCAGAAGATGAAGAGTACATAATCAACAAATGTATGTTGTTTTGCTATAATTATGAAAAAGACAGACATCTTGAAATAGAATTCCATGAGATAAAAAAACTAATTGAAAAGGAAGAAAATTATGAAGAATAATTGATCAGTGCTTTAGATGAACTAAGAAAAGAAAGAGAAGAAAACAAGTCACTCTAGAAGGAATTGATGAAACAAAAGGAAAGTGTTCACATTTTTGAAGAAGCCCAACAAGTCATTAAGAACTTAAGAACTCAGCTAGAAGAAGCCAGAAAGATCGAAGAAAATCTTAAAGATCAAAAATAGTATTTGGAAGCCAACATAGCAACATAGAAGGAAGAAGCAGAAATGAGAGGGAAGATATTGACAGTTCATCTTAAGGAAATAACTAACGATCTAAACCGGCTTGAGGTAGAGTTTAGTCAAGAAGAGAAATGACTTGAAGAAGAAATAATCACATTAAAAATCCATCTTGAAGAAGCTAAAAGAACAAAAGAACCCATGAAGTCTTAGATAATGAAGAAAGAAGAAGAGGTTGAGAAGATTGAAGAAGAAGTTGTCACATTGAGAAGTAAAATCGTCAAGCTTAACAAGAACGTTGAAGAGGAAAAAGCATTCACATCATTTATATAGAATGAAGAGAAGCACTCTAGGTTGCTAGAAAAGAAGAATGAAGAAAATAGAAAGAGTTATACAAAAGTACTCAAAGGAAGGAATCATGGTCAACCTGAATCTAAGAAAACTATTGAAGATACAACTTCAAGAAGACCATCCATGTTCAATCCGCAAAGAAGCTTCAATCATGATCATGATCAGTCAAGGAAGAAATTCAGAAGGAATACACCACAAAGAAGATCATTCACTCCCAGGTATGCAAATTTTTTTATGGTCATTGTTTTTATTGTACTAATTTTTGACATAAGGTTGCAGATTGAAAGGATTATAAAAGAATTGTTCAAGAAAGAAATGCCTATGTGGCCCCACGTAACATTGAATGTTACAAATGTCATAACTATGGATACATTGCTAGTGATTGTAGAAGCATAATCGATGCTTCCATGAAAGAGAACATTGATATCATATATAAGAAAGTATGGATAAGAAAACACGAAGAACAGGTGAAAAAAGACCGGGTTCCAGAGATCGCAAGATTGGCAATAAAACAAGATGAAGAAAATTCTACAGAGAAAATGAAATATGTCAGATGCAAAAAGGTTTGGAAAATAACTGAAAGAAAAGAAGTACAGGTAAATAAGGAACAGGTTCAAGAGATTGTACTTTCAGGCATTGTAGTGAAATATGAATCCACAGACAGAAAGAAAGAAGTCAGAGCTCAGAGAGATGATGAATCTACCAATGAAGATTATGATGAATACACATCAGAGCAGGAATTGTTTTGAGCCATCCAACTTAGAGAGTCCTGGGTAATATGAATATTAGACAGGGGGAGTCTATGTGATAGCTGTGACATACCAAAGAACCATCATTCGAGCAACTTGCAAAGTTTTAGTAGACCAATCCAGAACATTCAGTTAGCAAAAGTACAGTTTGATAGATTAATCAGTTGTAGTAGTGAAGACTTCATTATAGTAATAGTGATAAATGGGTCAACATTATGGATAGTTGTGCAATAGAGTCTTGAAAAACATGGATAGAGATGGATTCGTAAGAATACTTAGCAGGTTTGAACAGATATATGACAGTGGACGAGAGCATGGATTCATAGATTGGTTTATAAAGTGGTTTAGAGACAAACAAACATTATCATAATGGATGATAATTACATAGGAAATGGCTCGAACAATGCTAATAGGTTCCAAATTGACGTATATATTTGTTTACACATGTAGTTCATACAACAATTCACATTCAAAATAGATTAATGCTCATAAACAACAATGAAAAAACTCCCTACAAGCTATGGAAAGGAAAACCAACAAATGTGAAGCACTTCAGAGTATTTGGAAGAAAATGTTACGTCAAAAGAGAAGATGGAAAAATGGGAAAGATTGACCCTCATGTGGAAAAATGAGTACTTGTTGGTTACTTAAGTATAAGGAAAGCATACAAGTGTTACAATCTGAGGTTGAGAGAAGTTGTGGAAATAATCAATGTAACAATTGATGAAACAGGTGGATGAGAATTAAAGGAAGAAGTAAATGAATCAATGGAACATCTTTACAAAGAAGAAGAAGAAGTAGAAGGGGAAGATGAAGAGGATCAGAGAGAAGTAGAAGAGAAAGTTCAACAAGTGCCTCCAAAGACACCTAGAAAACAAGTACAAAAGAATCATCCTTTAGATCAGATTATCATAAACAAGGATGCAAGAGTTGAGACTAGAAGAAGAATTTGTTCACCAGAACAAATGCACCTAGCACTCTTATCTACGATTAAACCAAACAGTTTTGAAGAGGCCAACAGTGATGAATTTTGGAATAAGGCCATGGATGAATAATTGGATCAAATAGAGAAGAATGACACTTGGGAATTGGTTCCAAGACCAAAGAATAAGAATGTGATTAACACAAAGTGGGTTTTCAGAAATAGATTGAATGAAGATGGACATGTTACAAGGAACAAAGCTATATTGGTATGTAAATGATACACACAGGTTGAAGGAATCGAATTTGAAGAGACATTTTGCCCAATTTCCAGAATGGAAGAAATCCGATTGATTTTAGCTTATGCATGCTCTAAGAATATTAAAGTGTATTAGATGGACGTGAAATCAACCTTTCTGAATGGGGAACTTGAAGAAGAAGTCTACATTGAACAAACAAAAGGATTTCAATTGTCAGAGAAAGCAGATTACGTGTGAAAATTGAAGAAGGCCTTGTATGGTCTAAAACTGGCTCCTAGAGCATGGTACTCTAGACTAGATAAATATCTACAACAGGTAGGGTTCAGAAAAGGAAGTGCAGAAAACAACCTCTACATCAAGGTAACTCAAGATAGTATTTTGTTAATTGAAGTTTAAGTTGATGATATTATTCTTGGAAGTATTGATGACATGTTAAGCTAGAAATTTGCAAAGGATATGAAGAATGAATTTGAAATGTCATTACTCGGAGAACTATCCTTCTTTCTGGGTCTTCGGATACGTCAAAGAAACCGAGGAATTTTTATTTCTCAAACTAAGTATATCAGAGAAATGCTAAAGAGGTTCAGAATGGAAGATTGAAAACCAGTTACCACTCCTATGCAAACCAGTTGCAAGTTGAGCAAAGATGATGATTCAAAGTCTACACACCAGAGGCAATACATGTCAATGATTAGTAGCTTACTATATGTGACAACATCTAGACCATATGTAATGCAGTCAGTCAGACAGGTGGCACGATTTCAAGTAGCACCAAATGAATCACATGTATTAGCAGTGAAGAGGGTTTTCAAATATCTCAAAGGAACATAAGATTTTTTATTATGGTATCCAAAAGGAAAGGATATATCACTTATTGTCTACACAGATGCAGATTGGGTAGGTTGCATTGATGACCGATGAAGCACTAGTGGAACAACGTTCTACTTGGGTGAGTGTTTAGTATCTTGTCTAAGCAAGAAACAATCATCAATATCTTTATCTACAACCGAAGCAGAGTATATTGCAACAACAAGATGTTGTACACAGGTTCTATGGATGAAACAAACTTTGACAAATATACAGGTTGAGTACGATGATCCCATTCCAATCTATTGTGATAATCCAAGCAGCATGAGTATCTCAAAGAACCCAGTGATGCACTCCAAGACGAAGCACATTCCAATCAAGTATCACTTTCTACGTGAATAGGTTGTAGAGAACAACATCATAATTGAATATGTGGGCACAAAAGAACAAGTGACAGACATATTTACAAAACCGCTTCCACGAGAAGCCTTTGAGTATCTTCGCCATAGACTCAGAGTAATTTCTACTCCAAAATGAATGCTTTTGAATGCATATCTAATATTTCATATATTTACACAAGGAAGCACCATAAAGAGGACATTTCAGGTTTGGAGATCAGTTTCAGGAAGAGTTTAGTCAATGGGAGTAGTCCCGGATGGAAAGATACATTTTCCATTGATGACAAAGGGGGAGATATTTATCAGATGCAAAGGTAAATGATTGGAGAAAGAGCACAAAGGCATGATTCCAGGGGGAGCATGAGTGATATGACTTCAGTATTACATCAGAGTGTTTCCATGAATTCCAAAGGGGGAGATTGTTTATTATTTGGGTTGGTTTTCATTGATGTCAACCCTTGAAGAAAGTCTGGTAGTGAATTCCAGTAGCACAAAGGTTTGGGTAATGGACCCAAATTTGTTTGATGTATAATGGTATGGGTTTTAATATATTTAAAGGTAAGACTATTCTAGATGGATAGTACATATCATGCCATTTACGGTGGTATGTGGAACGTCATATAACTCCCCACGGTTAGAGAGTTATGACCATGTGAAGTTGGAGAACCCTCATGAGTCATCTAGAAGCCCCAAAAGGTCAAAGTAGTCAACGTGGTTGCAAAGAAGAGTAAATAATAAAGTGAAATGATGAGTGTACTATAAGTCAAAGTGGATACAAAATACATTATTTAAATAATAAAGTTAATGGAAAAATTACTAAGTGGACAAGTGGTTAGAAGTGGGTTAGCACTAAAATAAGGAAAGTGGTTTAAGATGGTTACAACGTAACCCCTTGAGGAAGCTACATAAAAGTATAATTAAGAGGCAAGGGTCTCTCATTTAATTACACTTGAGAATATTGAATATCTACAAGTGACTAAGGTAACCAAAGGATATCTAAGGCGAATTTTAGAGGGAAGGTGAAGTAAAGAAGGCCGAAATTCAAGGGAGGATAAATTATTTTGATGATGCTTTCTAAGGTATGTTATTTACAGGTCATCTTACCATTTTCACAATAACATTTTTTCTAGAATGATTCAAACCGTGAAATATGGAGGCCACTGAGGAAGAATATCCATGTAGATGTGATAAAAATTTCAGCTTGTGGGTCATTGTATTTTTGGAGTTACATTCCGTGGAAAACATGGTTTGTGGCTAGTCCCAAAACTAGTCTAAAACATATGTTTTGGGTAAAAACGTCATAACTTGTTCATAACAGATCCAAATTAAGTAATACCAAATGTATTGGTTAGA
>SNQJ01S0015490.1:0-18591 GCA_010110895.2 Picea sitchensis
GCTCATTAGTCACAGGGATCATAGCAATGTCAATCACATTTCATCATTAATATTTATCAAACATATGCATAAAAACCCTGATACATCGTTCAACAGCTCAAAGACATTACAAAAACCCACAATACAAGATCGAAGAAAAGGACAAGACATCCTATTGGGCTAGTATCCACAAGAGACGGGAAGTTCCCAGGAAGGTTCCATCCAAGCCATGTAAACAAGGTGATGTGGCTAAGGGATGTCCAGACAAGTGGGTAGAGTGAGAGACAAGGATGCATAATGTTATCTGTGGGTGCCTTTGTAGAAGGCGAGCTGTACCCGTCATGGATGCAATTTTTCCAAGCCCGTTCTTGTCGTTATTCTTTCTTTATTTGCTTTTCTTCTTCTTTTTCTTTTTATTCAAGGGATAACCAGAGGACACTTCCTTGGCGTGGTGACCAGAGCTGACAGTGTTACCCACAAGTACTTTCACAGAGATGATAAGGCTGACTCGTGATGAGACCCCCTTTCCCTTGGCCAGGCAACCAAAGGTCACTGTCCTGACGTGGTAACCAGATGATGGCAATGTCATGCTGTTAGGTACCCATGAACCTAATAGGTTGGCTCGTGATGAGATCCCCTATCCTCTTGGCTAGGTCTTGTTTAATATTTTCCGGGTCCCTCTTGTTTCTTGCTGAGAGGCTTTTTATTGCCTTCTCGGGGATCCCTGGGCGAGGCATCTCGAGGTTTTATTTCTAGGCTTTTATCTTTTACCAACTGCTTTTACCTTCTGGGCCTTTAGCCCATTCTTCCCACAAGATAAGGTGCAACCCTACAAACAGGTCAATCCAATGCCCGGACAAGGGGAATGGGATAAATGAGCAGGAGATAAGATGAAAGAGTGGTAGTATGATGGGAGCAAACGATGGCTCTTCAGAAATCCCCTGGTGGCAAACCAAAACCCATGGGTACAGGCTTGCTAGGACACCCTGTCAATCTCCCCAATCATGGTCAAGTGGGTTAATGTAAGATCCAAGCAATCGTCAAAGATAAAAGGAGTCAAATGCATATATCCAAAGGTTATAATGATCAAAAGTGACACATACCATGATACCTGGACCAATTACCTCATGGAGCAAGAGCCTTCTCCGATACAAGACCAAGTCGATGGTGATGGATGTTGCTGCTGCTGACAAGACAAATCTGATGAAAAAAGAAAAGGATGGGCCCTCCAGGGCCAGGCTCAGGTGAATCCTACTCTCGGTATTCCATGTCTAGGACCTATGGGCCTCGAGACATGATCTCCTAGTTATCCCTAGAAATCGGGGATAACAATTCCCATTATTTCAGAGTTACACTTTCGTTATTCAACATATAATAGCCAAATGCAATGTTGTTGCAGAAGCTTTAAGCGGGGGTGCCATTTACTTGTAACTATGCAAGCAAACTGAAATCATCGGTTTTAATGTAATGGATGAGGATTATGCGAATGATGCATATCTTGGTAAAAAAGTTTCAACTCTTACCAACTTATTCAACACAACTAGAAGCACTTTTGGAGACTATTTGTTGGTGGATGAATTTTTGTCTAATGCAAGACAATTGGCTTTAATGTAATGGAAGAGTATTATGCGACTGATGTATATTTTGGTAAGAAGGTTTCAACTCTTACCAACCAATTCAACACAACTAGAAGCACTTCCGAAGACTATTTGTTGGTGGATGGATTTTTGTCGAAAGGTAGACAATTATGTCTTCCAACTAGATCAATGAGAGAAAAATTGATCCAATAATTGTAGTCAAGTGGTTTGAGAGGAAACTTTGGCAAAAAAATAAAACACAGTTTAGTGAGATGAAGGTTCTGTTGGCCACAAATGAGAGATGTTGGTAACTTAGTTGTTGCTTGCAAGATTTGTTAAATTGCAAAGGGAGGATAGCAAAACACTGGTTTGTATAAAGGCCTCTGCCTGTGTTGAATAAACCATGGACTGATATTACCATGGACATTGTTTTGGGTCTGCCTCGATCACAATGAGGATGTGAAAACCCATTTACAGTAAAATGCGATGCTTCTTCTGTAGCAATTGGAGTATTAAGTCAAGAAGGCATATATAGTACATTTTAGCGAAAAGCTAAAAGATGCCAAAAGAAAATACAACACTTATTAAAACGAACTATATGCTATTGTTCAAACATTCAGATATTGGCGACATTATCTGCTGCATAGAGAATTTGCTTTGTTAAAGCCACAAGGTATACAAATTCCCAAGCAAAACTATGCCATAGACATGCCCACTGGTTCCATTCTTTCAGAGCTACACTTTTGTTATTCAACATAGAATAGGAAAATCCAATGTTGCAGCTGATGCTTTAAGTAGGAGGTGCCATTTACTTATTCGACACAACTAGAAGCATTTTTTAAAACTATTTGTTGGCCGTTGGATTTTTGTCTAAAGGTAGATAATTATGTATTTCAGTTGGATCGATGAGAGAAAAATTGATCTGAGAATTGAATTGCATTCAAGTGAGTTGGGAGGAAACATTGGCAAAGATAAAACATTTAGTTTAGTGAGTGAGGATCATTTCAGTGTTGCACGTATCGTGATAATATCGGAATTATTGCGATATTATTTCCAAAACCCAACTTAGTGATAATATCGCCAGTATTTATCGCGATAAATTCAAATATTGAAATTATCACAATAATTTGGAAATTATTGCCCTGCTGCATAAATATCACCTTATAATCAAATTTTTGGTCTTTTAACCCTCATTTTGTAAAAGTGAGTGAGGGGATTGAACTGGTTCTTTCAAACTCGGACCCCAATTAATGGTAATGTTAAGTAAAAGTTGACATTTCCTTTTTATCTTTTTAATTAAATTTTAATCAAATTTTTAACTAAAAGTTGACATTTCATTTATTTTTCCTTTTTATCCTTTTACTTGAATTTTAAACATTACCATTAATTGTTTCAGGATGTTTTTACTTAAATTTTTAACATTACCATTAATTGTTTCAGGATGTTTGAGAGTGGTTCCAGGATGTTTGAGAGTGGTTCCAACCTCATCGGACTTCATATGGAGAAAGTAGAATTTAATATCCCATTCAAAATTCAGCAGACTTAGAGTTTTCAAAATTCAGCAGTTTCAGGATTTCAGGGTTTCATATGGACTTCATATGGAGAAAGTAGAATTTCATATCCCATTCAAAATTTAGCAGACTTGGTTTTCAGGATTTCAGGATTTGGTAAGATTGCATCATTTTCGTTGGATTCTATCACGTTTCAGGGTATGGGATTGACATTTAATCAAGAGCACCAAGCCCGTTATGTACCTTGATGTTAGTGGTATTGATTGTTGAACTCTTTTGTCATGGCCTTAGCAAATATGTACCCTCACTCAAACCAAAATCATTGATCAAGCATGTTAAACTTTTTCTACCATATTATAAGGCTTGGATTAAGCAGTTTCATCAAAATAGGGTGGTGTTGACTGATGTCCCTAGAGGATCGAAATAGAGGCAAAGGTTAGACAAGAGACAAAGGGTGATACTAATGATGAAGATCCTAATACAAGGAATGGTGGAACATTGCTTGTCATTTAAATGTTCTTGCTCATTTATTCATAATGTTTTCTTTCAAAATTTCAATAATTTTTTGGAAGACACATTTAAATGTTCTTGCTCGTTTATTCATAATGTTTTTTTTCAACATTTCAATACTTTTTTGGAATCATGGTTTGAAATCTTTAAAATATAATTTTTTCATTAAAATTTAAATATTTTATGTATTTTTTAGTAAACTGAGCCATTGAAATCAGATCAATCCGAGTCAATCCGTTAAAATCAGATCGATCCAAGTCAATCCGAGTCCGAATATCTAAGATGCCTCATGATGATCATCTCATGAGATACAATTGTTTTTGTTTTGATGTGATTTGTATTATCCTATCAAGAATTATGACTCAAAGACAGATATCGTATTTCAGTATCGATGTTTGATGGACCACTTGACATCTTATATTTCAGTATCGGATGTTTGATGGACCACTTGACATCTTATACATCTTATATTGCAGTTTTATTTTCATATTTATGTGACAATGTGTTTGTTTGATGTTGATGTTGCTTTGTAAGTTTAAAAAATTGAAAAACAAATGATTATTTTTGTATTTTTTAAAGTTTCCCTATAATTTCCGATATTTTTCCTGATATTGCCGATAATTTCAATTTTGGACCCAACAATAAATTCCCGATAATATCAATTTTGGACCCAACGATAAATTCCCGATAATGATAAGTGCAACTTTGGATCATTTGGCTACAAATGAGGAGAGATGTTAGACATTTTGTTGGTGCTTGCAAGATTTGTCAAATTGACAAGGGAGGATAGCAAAACATTGCTTTGTATAAGCCTTCTCCTGCGTTGAATGAACGCAGCATTGAATGAACCATGGACCGACCGATATTACCATGGACTTGTTTTGGAGCTGCCTCAAATACAAAGAGGATGTGAATCAATACTTGTGGTGGTGCATCATTTTTCTAAAATGGTCCATTTTATTCCTGCAAAAAGACTAATGATGCCAATCAAATTTCTTGATTGTTTCTTTTAGAGATTGAATGGTTGCATGATATTCCAAAAACTATAATAAGTGACAGAAATACAAAATTTCTTAGCCTTAGTACTTCTGGAGGACACTATGATGAAGTTGGATAGCAGGTTGCAGTACAGTTCAGCCTATCATCCACAAACTAATGAGCAAACAAAAGTTGTGAACAAAAACTTGGGTAATGTACTTAGAAGTTTGGTTGGTGAAAGTCCAAGAAAATGGGACTGTCTTAGCACAAAACAGAATCTGCCTATAATTCAGGGGTTGATAGGTCTAGTGGAATGTCCACTTTTCAAATAATTTACTGGGACAAACGTAAATGGAGGTGTGGATTTACTTGATCTGCCTGAAGGAACACTTGTTAGAACGAAGTGTATAAGATGAAAACTGATCTTCATCAAAGAAGGAATAGGAATTGAATTCCACGTTGGAAACTGGTTATGGTACATCTGTGGAAAGAAAGGTACCCACAAAGTACCTATATTAATCTCAAGCCCAAGGATATTGGCCCATATAAAATCTTGAAGAAGATTAGTGAGAATGCATATGTTGTAGAGTTGCCAAAAGGCTTGGATATCAGTACCATCTTCAATTTAGTGTATATATATACATATATGCTTTGGAGGTCAGTCCAATCGTCAATGTAGTAGATCTATTATCTATATGCTTATCACCTAGAATTGTTGGGGGAATGAAAAAATTGATGATGTCACAAAAGATTGGGAAAAATAATTACCATAGAAGAAGAGTGAAAAGATTGAGCAGGTTGTTGAAACCAAAATTACAAACACATGAGCTTGAACATATAAACTTGATTTAGTCAAATGCAAGAGTCTGTTAGAGTCATCTAATACATGGCTTATTAAAACGCAGCTAGCCAAATAATGCTCCCATTAACTCTGTACCAAGGGCTCGGATTCCTTTTAACAAGGAAAGAATGGAGCAAGCAATCCTAGTGTCTTGCCACATGAGTAGAGATATTGACTTTCTGCATCAGCGGAGATGTTGGACACGAGCTTTTAAATCCCGGTGACATAATTATTTAAGTAAATACATAAATTTAGGGGCATTTTATGAGCCTCGGAAACTTGAGTAATTTTTATTTTTTTGAAATACTTATTATATTTAGAAAAAAATATTTACAAAAGAAAGCAAAAGGAAGAAGGGTATATCCAATGGAGATATCATATCCTCTTCCTCAGTGCTACTAAAACAGAAATAAAATCTGAATAGGCTAAATCATCTAAACGTTTAGCATCCTTAACAAGGAGATAACCTTTGGCCATCAACTGGGTACATACCTCTTCCCAACTTCTCCCCACGAGATACCACAAAAGGAAGACACAAAAATTACCTCATTGGTAAAAACAGATGTACCTTTGAGTTTCCAGATAAAGAACATGGTACCCATTCTAAGGTAGTTCCAAATTCCCATAAAAGCAGAAATCATAAAGAACAAGTTGTTTGGAATCACCCAACAATTCAGCACTCCAGTGAATCACTCGAAACAGATAAGAGCTCTGCATCTGAACTTGTAGCCAGCAGTTTCTAGGAAACGAACAATCCCAAAAATATGCTTCAACGTCTCCAATTTTCCAAATCGTGCACAAGCCATCCGTTACTCGACTCTTTGCCAAGTGGCCTTTGTTGGCAGAGCTTGGTAAAGGACCAGCCAAACAAAGACCCTGGTTTGTCTGAAAGACAAACAGACCAAACACTATGCAGCCTGCATACTCCACTCTTCGCCAAGTGGCCTTTGTTGGCAGAGCTTGGTAAATGACCAGCCAAGCAAAGACCTTGATTTGTATGAAAGACAAACAGACCAAACACTATGCAGCCTGCATATCCGTCTATTCTCTGGGTTAGAAGAACTCCATCTAGCATTAAGAACTGGAGCCAATGACTGTTTTTGGTGCAACAAGGAGTAAAGATTTTCTTCAAATCATAACTCTGAATTTGGTTACCAAAAACCCAACACCAATCTCTTCATATTGGGCCATGTATTTGATATTCATCTTGAATAAGTATTTAGAGGGAACCAGGTTTTGAATGTCTCATATAGTCGCTCTGTTCAAGGAGAGAAGAGCCTTAATCATCGACAAAGTGATTCTTAATCATCCTTGCACCTCCTCAAAGGGAAATCCCTCTAATCCTTCCTTGGAGTCTAGTAGACTCTAAAATGTAGCCCAAAGCATCAGCAACTAAAACATAGAGGTAAGGAGCTAAAATGCATCCCTGTCTACTAGAATGGTGAAGAGAGATCTTATCTGGAAAATAATTGTTAACTGAAACTATGGTAGAGGCATGCAAAAATAGAGTATTCACCATGGGCACACATCTAGCTTCAAAACCAAGGCACACCAACTTCTCTATAATAAAGGACCAGTCAATTCTATCATAAGGTTTGTCAAAATCAATCTCGAGGAAGATCAATTCTTCATTCGATTCTCTTGCCCACTCCATTGCTTCAAAAACATATATCACCGTATCCAAGATAAATCTGCCTTATACAAATTTGTTTGTTTATATTTGACAACTCGCATTGCATTTTACAAATATGTAAAGCAACAACTTTGGCTCAAATTTTTGATGAAACATTGAGCAGAGTAATGGGTCTCCAACCCCCAATTGTATCTCTAGATAAATTATTTAGAATACATTCGATTAGCCCCTTATTTAAGAAGTCGGTAAGGTAACCCAAGGACAATGCTTCCTTGGCAATATGAAAGAGGTTGTCACCAACCATGACTCACGTTGATTTAAAAAAGTCATTGATTTAAAAAAGTCAGATGGTAGACCATCTAGTTTGGGAGACTTTGTTGGGTGGTGACAACACATACCTGTCAGTTACATTTTGTGGCTGGTTCCTTGAGTGTTTGGCTTTCCATATGCCTGAAAAATGCTTGAGTATCCAAGATAAATCTTTCCCTATACAAATTTGTTTGTTCATATTTGACAACTCACATTACATTTTACAAATACATAAAGCAACAACTTTGGCTCAAATGGTAGACCATCTAGTTTGGGAGACTTTGTTGGGTGGTGACAACACATACCTGTCAGTTACATTTCGTGGTTGGTTCCTCGAGTGTTTGTCTTTCCATATGCCTGAAAAACGCTTGAGTATCCAAGATAAATCTTACCCTATACAAATTTGTTTGTTCATATTTGACAACTCACATTACATTTTACAAATACATAAAGCAACAACTTTGACTCAACTTTGGCTCAAATGGTAGACCATCTAGTTTGGGAGACTTTGTTGGGTGGTGACAACACATACCCATCAGTTACATTTCGTGGCTGGTTCCTCGAGTGTTTCGCTTCCCATATGCCTGAAAAATGCTTGAGTATCCAAGATAAATTTGTAATGTCCCCCACCTCTTGATGAAGAGATCTAGAAAGACTTAGTGGTCTAGACATCCCCACTAGACCATAGTCTCATACACCATGGGGAAAGGTCAGCTAACTCATTATTATATTTCGAAGTTGACTTGGAAAAAGGGAAAAAGGATAAAAAGTAACTCAATGAAGAACTAGAACGCTAGAGGTTGAGTTAGGAGTTAACCTAAGGGTTAAACTAACTCAACAAGGAAATAGAATGGAAGTATAAAGGAAAGGCTAGGGCACACCTTTCATTCATCTTGGATATTTGGTATTTTTCTTGTTGAGCTCTTAAGCACACAGTTTTGAGGGTTTTGAGATTACAAACCCTAGAGAACAACTCAGTGGTGAAAGATTCCACTCACCTTGTTCCAATCTTGGTCTCGGGGATGAAATACTCCACCCACACCATTCTACACTCATCACAGGTTCCATCATCGATTCAGGAGGGCAGCAGGGCCGTACCATTCAGGGTTTTCTAGCAGGGGCGCACCATTGCATAAGGAGAAGTTCGATCCAACATTGTGAGGAAGCCTTGAGACATTCTAGCACTTGGGTTTTGCTTGCAGGACCTTGCTCATCAGTTTGGAGGAATTTTGGAGGAGTTACTTCGGCTGGATTATTAGGTACAGATCTGGGACGACTTTGAGAGAAGGAGGACGTATTGGTGATTCAAATATTCTTAGATCTAGGGGGTTATACCTCAGATCTGATTGTGAGACTTCTCCAGGTGATTTGTGACAACCCGATCTATCATCCTAGGGAGTTTCAGGAGTTTTGGAGACTTCCTTCATCCAGGCCGAATTATTGGCACTTCAGGGTTTTCAGGAGGGCGCAGTCTTGATTAGGGTTTCAGCAGTTGGAGGGGAAAGACTCAGCATTTGGGCTTCATAGTTCAGGGAGGGATTCCCCTTGCCCTGATCTATCTTTTGGTGGAGTTTGGCATCACTTGGTGGTCTTCTTCAATTGGGCCAAAACCTAGGCCTTCTCATTCTTCCAGCAGGACGTGCTAGCAGCTAGGGTGGTTGGACATGACCCTAGCTCTTTGTATTTGTGTCTTCATCTCATAATCAACCTTTGGAGGCTTATTTTGTATTGTCGGGAGCATTTTGTAGCAGCTCATATCTTCTATCCTTGGAGCCTGTTGTCGTCCTTATACACACTTGCAAACATGAGCAAAGTCCAGCTCACTTAGTGTGTCCTTGGAGGCACAATGCCTAGGTTCATAACCCACGCTATCACTTTGACTTGAACCTTTTCCGTCTAGGCTTACTCCTAGGGAAGCCAAGGGGGGTAGACCCTAGTTACTAGATGTGATTAACGTTATGTTCTAGGAGTTGGTTTTAGTTAGTTACAAGGTTTGGGGGATAGACTAACCTATGATGCAAAGGCAACAATGCAGGATGCAATGATTTACTTATGACAAGCAAGCCTTTTCCTAGGACAACTAAGACTAGTGCCTAAGATTGGGCAATGGGGTCAACTAATGTTCGAGGGGGGTTGATTACAAAATGATTACAAAAGTACAACTATTCCACAACAATGTTAGATACAAATACTTACAACTAAAAATGAAATGAAATGATAGATGTTACAACAATTATAAGCAAGAGATATACAACAAGATACACAATTACAACAAGAACATCTAAGAGTTACAAGATACAAAGATACAAAAGGTACAAGATAAGTAGATGATACAATAACTACAACAAATAATGTTCTAAACTATCACAAGATTATACAAGTAATACAAAAGAGATTAATTAACCATGTGCTTGTATGTGCAGGAATTAAGGAGATTCAAAACATGAAGATTATCAACACATCAAGCCAAGCATGCCCCAATAACACTTACTCTATTGGACTGCTTATCAATGGCAACCACAACACTCAAGACCCAACAAGATAGTGCCTCCAAAGGGGATGTGCAACCTCTTGAGGGATCACACCACAAGAACACTACTTAAATAAAAATGAAATGCTTTTAAAGAACAAGTGCTCCAAAACACATAATATGACACTTACATGATTAATCCACAAAAATTAGACTTGCATGTATGTGTAAAAAAATGAAAGAGTGCTTGCAAGTGTTACTTAGATGCCAACCCACAAGATATACCAATTAAGAAAATGCCCAAGTGTTTAGTGGATTAAAGAGTTGATTAAAAATTGATTAAGTGTTGAATTACTCCTAGCTAAGTGTCAACCCAAAATTCTCCTCCCCCAATTACCAAGTGGCTGTTGGATGCTTAGGAAATGAGGCAACAAGGCCTACCCTAGCTTCACAGGTCAACCCTAAGATCTGAGTACTCCCGGAAAGGACGCCGCGCGCCGTGAGACTATCCCCGGCCTAGCACCTTCCGTTGCCTTCCTCAAACCCCGTTTTAAATGGCGAAGATGGTGAATTAAGGTGTCCTATTAAGTCTAGTAAGCTATTAGGCCTATGGACTAAGTGTTTTCAGGTGTTTAAGTGCATTTAGGTGACTTTTACTTGCTTAAAAACAGTGAAATATTGCCAAAACCAAAACTTTATCCAGCCAGAAATGATGCTCTAAACCATGAGATTAAAGCATTGAAACACATAAGGAGCTTGAAAAAGACTTGCTAAAAAGAAATTTTACTTCTACACCATTCACATACCCATGTGTGCTTGCAAGCTTAAAAGAAAGTAGATGCTTTAAAGGATAAGATTTTGCAGATGAAAGAGATTTGCTTTAAACCATCACCATTTAACCATTTGTGTATTGCATTAAGATGAGTGCTATGAATAATAAACTTGCAAATTGAGAAACTTAAGGCATGGAAATAAATCTATGTCTCCATGGGCTTAAGCTAAACTTTAGTTGTGTGAGATCTACTTCTAGATGATTTTAAAAACATGAGCATAAGCATATAAAAAACACACAACTAAACTAGCCATACTATATTGGGGGTTGGCTTTTGCCAACTTCTCATCCAAGGTGTAGGCAAATGATGAAAATAATACTTGAAATGAAAAGCAAAAACAACAAACCACTCACAATGGCACAAGGTGGAGGCAAGTCTTCCTTTTTGTGTCAAAGGGGGTTGGAAATTAAATATTTAAACTACCACTAAAACAATCCTAGCCACACAACCTTGCCCTAATGATAAGTGGGGCAAAAGAATGAAAGATTGCAGAAAATTTAAGGTACACCCTACTCTTACGATTTTGGGGGGTTGGCTTT
This sequence comes from Picea sitchensis, assembly GCA_010110895.2. Classification (NCBI taxonomy): domain Eukaryota; kingdom Viridiplantae; phylum Streptophyta; class Pinopsida; order Pinales; family Pinaceae; genus Picea; species Picea sitchensis. Next base: position 11,181 of record SNQJ01S0015490.1, read on the forward strand.
TCCAATCTCTCACCCAAGGATTAGGCACTAACCACTTTACAATAAAAGAAACTTAGTACAAGAATGCAAGCCTCAAGGGAACTTCCCGGGGGCTTGCTACAATGATAGAAAGAGATGGGAAAGGTTGAGTTTCATTACCCAATCAAAGGGGGAACCTTTGGTGTGTTGTGTGACAGAAAATGGGCAACATAACCCCTTGTTCTGGTAAGAATCTGCAAAAACCAGCGAGCTATTGCTTACTGGAAATGTTGCACACACACAAGAAAGTTAAGAAAAAGTTATGTTTTTAGGCAAAAAATTTTCACATGTAAAATTTTGAAAATAGTATTGATTTTATGTGACTTATCTATGATTGTTAGCAACTGAAATTAGATATGAATGAGCAGAAAATAAGATATGAAAGACAAAGGAGTTTAGGTGAGCTATGAGGGTAGACTCATGCTTGAGGCTATCCGAACAAAACCCTTGAAATGAAACTGCAAATCTTGAAACACAATGTGAGATACAAGAGTAGACAATAAGCTGAATAAGAAAACAACATAAACTAATTTATATCATTAGTTACCCAACATGTTTAGGTCAGAAACTACACTATTGCCTAACCTACCCGAATAAACTAATTTACTCAAGAAATCTACTCAATATTTCACAAAATACATAAGACACAACATCACCTCATGTGCATGGAAGTAACAAGACTAATCTTAGTTGCTTCAATATTCTCCAAAGCCTTTGTATTAACCAAAATGAGAGTCTTGCAGCAACAAGTTGCTCCAACACTCTCAAGAGCAAAGTGGAGAGGAAGCAAGATGGACAAGAGAGAGAGAGAGATGGGGCGAAAATCCAGTAGCATAAGAATAGCTCAAGAGATGGTTAAAAAATGAGTGAGGGAGGGGTTGTATTTATACCTTGAGAGGCAAAGTGACCCCTCTTGGATCATTGCCATGTGTCAAAACCCAAGCAAATTGCAGATCTCAAGGAAGGGGGCGCACCACATAGGGTTTTGGCATGGATTGGTGAGGTGGAATGGGTGAGTTGGAGTGGGACCAAGCTAAGGGATGAGGTGGAGGGCTAGGAAGGGCACACTACTAGAGGGAGGGGCCCACAACTCATAAAAATTTAAGTTGCCACGTTTTTGTATGGAGAGGGGGCGCAAATCCCCCTAGGGGTGTGAGGGTTTGAGTGAGTGAATGGGTAAGGGGGTGTGAAAAGGTTAGGATATGGGTTGGGTAGGTTAGGAATCATCTTTCTCACCATTATCCATCTTTACTTTACCCCATTTGCTCATAAATTGCAAAAATGACATTTTTCCTATGTCATGACTTAGCAATTAAAATTGTTGTTTTCACTGACTGAGACTCCTGGTGGACAAACACCTAGCAAAAGTTGTCTGACTGAGCTGAAACTTGGTCCAAGGGTGTAGGAGATCTCATTCCATTTCTTTTGATCACAAATACCCCTAGAAAAAGCCCAATGACCTAGTTTTTACAATATTTGCTCAAAAATAATTAAATTTAATTAATTAAATTACCCAACCTTTAGGCAATTTTAATTAATTAAAAAAAACCTATCTAGACTAGACGAAATTCCGCGAAACTTTCTAAGATGTCATACATGGTCATTTACATCATTTCTAAATACTAGCTACCAAAGGATAACTCCATTAGGACGTCTTTCACCACTTTGGAGGAATTATTGCTGGTGGGAGGGAAAAAATCAAGGGAAATTAATAAGGCTGAAAAGCCCAATTAATAACTTGAGGATAAAAAATCCTCAGTGAAAGGAACTCTTCTAATGAAGAAATCCCAAAATAACTGACCTAACTATGATCCATGCAGAGCTATTACATTATTAACCCACACAGGGGTACGAAAATTCCGTTTACAAAAATATGTGTTGTAGGCAGAAATTGCCCAGTAGAACCAAATAATCTTCGACATGTTTGCATCTGTGATGCATATCTTCATGGTACATGGAGTTGACCCCCTAGTTGAATAGGCGGTCAACAGAGCCATCTGATGTTATTCCAGATCTGCTTCTATATTGTATCAGGTTCTTGCTTTTCATAATAAAAAGGTCAGATCTGTGCTTTGTGATTCCATGTTTTGTGTTTTGATGAGATCTTGCATTGTATTGAATATATCTTGATAAACTATGCTGAATAACTGAATATAACCCTAAGGCCGAAATATCAAAGGCTAACCTACATACACAAACAGTCAAATAGTTAATTCAGTGGTTAGCTAGTGTTCCCAAGCAAAAAAATTGGCTTGGGAACATTACAGTGGTATCAGAGCTCTGATCCTCCCATCCTGTGAGGATTAGTGCATGCAGAAGTTCAGTGGTATCTATATGGGCCGAAGGAAGAAGCAAACAAGTGAAACAGAAGTCGAAATGGAGGGTTCAAGTGATGACGTAGAGCCACAGGGCTTAGCATTCTTGGCACAAGAGTTCCACAAGTCCATAAACCAGACATAAAGTAAATTGGTCACCTACATACAAGAAACTCAGGAAACACACCGTAGGGACCAGGTCGTAATAGCTGAGACCTTGAGGAAAGTAGATGAAAACCAAACAAAGATAGCATCAATGTTGATGGACATGAGTCACAAAGGGAAAGGTCCAGAGGCATATGACAACAGGGAAACGGGTGGATCTCATGGAGGGAACAGGTATCATTCAGAGAATATTCCCTATCATCATTCTGAGGGGAGCCAAGGAGGGGGAGCACCACATGGACAGGTAGGTAGCAGGACTACTCCTAGACCGTACTTGCCCACGTTCACAGATGAACTTACATAGCATGAACCAGATGACTTTGTTGAGCAGATGGCGCAATGTACCAGGGAGTACAACGATTTGAGTATGACAATTCAGAGGCAGATGACCCTAGATCAGTATTGTCAACTCAAATTCAGAAACAAACCTAGGCCGAACCACAGAAGCAATTATGAGTTCGAGCGCAGGGCTGGGAAGATGGAGATTCCCTACTTTGATGGATCGACCAAGATGACTGCACAAGCGTGGGTACAAAAACTAGACACTTATCTGCAGCTTAACCCTATGAGGGAGATGGAGGCCATCAAGTTTGCCACCATGTATTTGGATGGCAAGGCTCATTATTGGTGGTATCAGGGATTGACCACACTAGGCCACAATCAGATAGTGGCATACACAGAGTTTACTCAGAGACTCATTGACAGGTTTGACCAGGGGGATCCCGAGTTACATTTCCGGGAGCTCACACAGCTCAGACAGACAGGAGCACCAGAGGTGTACATTGAGGAATTCCAGAGGCTAGCAGTCATGGTGCAGGATGTGTCACAGACCAGACTCATGATGCTCTTCACTAAGGGGTTGATGGAACCCTTGAAGGGTTAGGTAATAGCTTTTAAGCCTACCAACCTATAGGATGCTATCTGGAGGACGAGAGACCTAGGACCAGCTGCAAAGCCGAAATTTGTGCCTAGACCACCTCTTAACACAGGGGGAAGAGACCAGACACCTCCAATGAACCCAGGGGGACGTGATCCAAGGGGGTTTGACAGGGGAAGATGTAGGATGGACGAGAATACTAGAAGAGAATTAAGGAGGAAGCAACTATGCTACACATGCAAGGAGCCATGGAACCCATCCCACAAATGCATGGGCCGTGGCCAAGTGCATTACATAGAGGTGACATCTGACAATGAAGAGGATGAGGATTTCGGCCACATCCAGAACATAGAGGTAGACACCATCGAAATTGCAGATGAGGAGGCTACAGGTCATGACAGTACAACAGAAGAGAGAGCTACTTTGGCATCCATCAGTGGGGTACCCAAGTACAACACCTTCAAAATGAGGGGGGTCTTGCAGGGGCAAAAGGTGTCAGTGTTGATTGATGGGGGAGCCTCTCACAACTTCATTGACTTAGCGTTGCTACAAAGGAGGCATATACCCACGGTTGAATTTGAAGGATTCAAGGTGGAGGTAGTAGGTGGAAGCACCATGCCTTGTAACAGGTACATTCCAGGCATGAAGCTTACATTGGGGAGACATGATTTGGTATAGGATGTTTATGTGATGGACCTTCCGGACACAAACATAATCCTTGGAGTACAGTGGCTTAGCACATTGGGTCCTATCACTATCAACTACAAGACCATGGAAATGTCTTTCACAGAGGAGGGTGGACGAAAGGTGGTCCTCAGAGGCATGATAGGTAACTCAACCAAGGTAGTCACGGCTAAGAGGATGGAGGCCATTTTCAGGAGAGATGAGATCGTGTATGCTGCTGAGTGCAAGATTTCAACACGTGCGGACAAGAAGGGGAAAATTCACTACACACCAGAGATTCACGAGATCATTGACAAACACAGTAAAGTGTTTGGACCTATTCCACCAGGTGTGCCACCAGACAGGGGGTTTGAGCATATCATTGAGTTGGAGGTAGGAGCAAAACCAATCATCACCACGCCTTACAGACGCCCAAAGAAGTATAAGGACGAAATAGAAAAGGAAATCAAAGATCTCTTGGACATGGGGCACATCAGGCCAAGTTCCATCCCTTTTGCCTCTTCAGTAGTGTTGGTCAAGAAAAAGGATGGAACCATGCGCATGTGCATTGACCTCAGGGCACTAAACAAAAAGATAATCAAAAAAAGGTATCCTATTCCATGGATTGATGAGCTTTTGGACGAGATTCATGGGGCTGTCTATTTCACGAAAATTGACCTACGCTCTGGCTACCATCAAATCAAGATGAGGGAGGAGGACATCCCAAAAACTGCTTTCAGATGTCACTATGGCCATTATGAGTTCTTAGTGATGCCCTTTGGCTTAACCAATGCCCCAGCCACGTTCCAGTCATGTATGAACCATGTCTTCACCAAACAATTACAGAAGCATCTTCTTGTTTTCTTTGATGACTTGTTGATCTATAGCAAGACGTGGGAGGAGCACCTTCAGCATGTGGACCGGATCTTGACTATCATGGGGGAACAATCATTGTATGCCAAGGAGTCCAAATGTGAGATTGGAATGACAGAGGTACTCTACTTGGGACACATTATTGGAGTCAAAGGAGTACAGGTACACCAAGAAAAGATCCAGGCTATAGTGGAGTGGCCTACACCTAAAACCTTTACATAATTGAGGGAATTTCTAGGCATTTTCTCTTATTATAGGAAGTTCGTCAAAGGGTTCTCACAACTTTGTGCACCTTTGACTGATTTGACCAAGAAGGGAGCTTTCAAATGGAGTGAGGAAGCCCAATTTACATTTGACAAGATGAAAAAAGTGATGAGCACATGCCCAGTTTTAGCCTTACCAGATTTCGACCAACCTTTCACCTTGGAGTGTGATGCTTTCAGAGAAGGCATTGGGGCCGTACTGATGCAGAATAGGCACCCTCTTGCCTATGGGAGTCGAAAACTCAGGGGGCCTGAGTTACTTTACACCATCTACGACAAAGAGATGTTGGCCATCATGCACGCTTTGGCCAAATTTAGGCAATACTTGGTCGGTGCTAGATTTGTGGTGAAATCAGACCACAACAGCCTTAAGTACTTCTTGGAGTAGAAGGACTTAAATGAAAGGCAACAGAAGTGGGTCAGCAAGATCCAGGCCTATGACTTTGACATTGAATTTGTTAAAGGGAAAAACAACGTGGTGGTAGATGCACTATCCAAGAGGCCATCAATCTATGCCATGACAAATGTATCAGTTGATTGGAAGGACCTCCTTGTAATGGGATACTCAAAAAATGAGTTCGCTTGTCAGGTGATCGATGGGCAAATACAAGATGATAACTTCAGGGTCATCGATGGAATTATATATTACAAGGGCCGAATCTTTTTGGTTCCTGAATCGGCCTTCAAGGCGAAGGTATTACAAGCATGTCATGACTCACCAGTAGCAGGGCACCAAGGGATTGGCAAGACTTACAGGCAGGTAAGGGAGAGGTTCTCATGGAAGGGCCTCAAAGAGGATGTAATGACTCATGTAAAGGAGTGTACTACTTGTCAAGAGAATAAGGATGAGCATACTCACCCAGCAGGACTGCTACAACCCTTACCCATTCCAGAGCACAAATGGGAGAGCATCTCCATGGATTTCATCACAGGGTTGCTAAAGGCGCAGGGTAAGGATTGCATCTTCATAGTAGTGGACAGGTTGACGAAATTTGCACACTTTTTATCCATCGCTACAGACTTCAGTGCAGCACAAGTTGTCGGATTGTTTTTCAAAAAGGTCTTCAGATTACATGGGCTACCCAAAACCATTGTTAGTGACAAGGACAATCGATTTATGAGTACATTTTGGTAGGAGTTGTTCAGGCTGGTTGGTACGGCTTTGACCCCTAGCACTAGTTATCACCCTCAGACGGACGGGCAGACCGAAATAGTCAATAAATGGGTGGAGGGCTATCTCAGGAACTATGTAGCAGGACAACAAAAGGCATGGGTTAGGTGGCTACACTTGGGGGAATACTGTTACAACACCACCCATCACATGTCCAAAGGATTGACCCCATTCAGAGCATTGTACAGTTATGACCCACTCTCTTTTGTAGAGATTGCCTTTGGTGACAACAGAGCCCCTATGGTACAGGATTGGGTACAACAGAGTCAGGACATCCTTAGGGAGCTGAAGGATCATTTACAGAGGGCACAAAATCAACAGAAGGTCCAAGCAGATAAACACAGGGTAGAGCGTACTTTTGAGGTTAGTGACTTAGTCTACCTAAGGCTCCAACCGTACAGACAGGCTTCTATAAAGAGGAGTGGAGCAGAAAAACTCCAACCCCGTTTCTTTGGACCCTACAGGATCAACAGGAAGGTAGGGGTTGTAGCTTATGAACTAGAGTTTCCACAGGGTAGCAGGATACACAATGTTTTTCACGTGTCCTGCCTGAAGAGGGCCATCGGCCAACAGATCACCCCACTGGAGGTGTTGCCACCTCTAGATGAAGAGGGGCAACTGGTTCTAGTACTGGAAGAGATATTGGAAATTCGGGAAAAGAAACTCTGGAGGAGAAGCATCAAAGAATACTTGATCAAATGGAAGGATTTTCCCATTAAGGATGCCACATGGGAGAAAGAACAGGTGGTACCGGAAACAGGTTTGGAATTGCTTGAGGACAAGCAATTTCTAGCAGGGGAGACTATAATATCCCCCACCTCTTGATGAAGAGGTCTGGAAAGACTTATTGGTCTAGACATCCCCACTAGACCATAGTCTCATACAGCATGGGGAAAGGTCAGCTAACTCATTATTATATTCTGAAGTTGACTTGGAAAAAGGGAAAAAGGATAAAAAGTAACTTAATGAAGAATTAGAACGTTGGAGGTTGAGTTAGGAGTTAACCTAAGGGTTAAACTAACTCAACAGGGAAATAGAATGGAAGTATAAAGGAAAGGCTAGGGTG
>SNQJ01S0015490.1:18601-95343 GCA_010110895.2 Picea sitchensis
AATCAAATCTATACACAACATTAAAACTCAGATCTGAGGTACAGTTAATAGTAGTTGGTAAGTGGACTGTTTGTGCTTTGAATCTAAATCTTGCATCACCTATAATTGGCATAACCCCACACCTAAAAGAAAACCTATGATCTGAACACATAAGACATTTTTAAATTTCCTTTTGGCATCTTACATACTTGTGGTGTTCATCTCTTAAGTATTTTAGGTTTATAATATCATATACATTTGTGGGATCACTTATTCATATGTTTATGGCATCTTGCTTACACCAAAACACACACAAGGTGGATGATGCTCACGGTCTAGTTCTAAACTAGACTAACTGTTGCTAATTATTACATTCTTGCATATATCTTCAACACTTGTGGACATAATGCTCATGGTTAAAATGATGATGATTTAAACTCTAATACTTATGCTCTATATCATGGTTTAAATTTCACTTACAACACACATAAGCATCATCCTTGTCACATGTTTATAATCTAAGCATCTTGTTTCTTTCAAGTTACTATCTTTAGTTACGTCATTACAATGAATTTGTGGTTTATGGTAGATGATAATATCTCTCATGTGATGATGGTATATTGATGCTCTAATAGCCATGTTTACTTCATTGCTTAATCTTTATACATGGTGGTGTAACTTTTTATTTGCAAAGCACTCACTTTTCAAGCACCTTTCATACGATCAATTGTTAAACAAGATAAAATTAAGTGCCTTTAAAACTCTCTTTAAAATAAACCCAACCAACCTAAGATCCTCATGGATCATAATAACACTTAGAAACATTAGGGAGTCTTTAAACAAACATTCCACGCCATCTAAAGCGGGTAAGGATAGTAGTGAAAGGGAAGTGGCGGGGGCAGATCCAGTGGAGGATTTTAGTCGGGGAGATCCAACAATGCAGCTCTCCTTACTTACTTTTGATGCTTGACCGTGGAAGCTAGGTTGGAGGTAAAAAGCCAATTATCTTGAGCACCAGCGAGTTATTTGGCCGGGATAAAGAGGGAGTTAGAGGCATACATAGCTAGGGGTTAGGATCTTAAAGCGTTTTAATAAGAACACTGGATTTGCATAGATCTGTATGTATATGTTGTAGGGATAGTTGATATATTGTTAGACAACATTTTCTTGTGATAAATTCATTGACATATCTCTCTTTTGTTGCTAGTTGTTCTAATATCTTTATGATGTGGTGATTATTTGTGATCATTTGAATATCTTATTGAATCATCATTGTTGTGGTGTGGGTAAACAAGTGTTTGGGTATCCCTTTCGAGGTATCCCTTGTTTTATCCTTAAGTGCTTTAGTGGATAGATTGCCAGTGAAAGCTGATCCAAGTGGAGTTAAAGCCACTTGGGGCATGTAGCCCTAGGGTGAAAGCATTGTATCTTTTGTATATCTTGTATTATTTTAATCTTTTGTAACTTGTATAACTCTTGAAAGTAATTTTAATCCTTTGGGTTTGGGTAGTTGATGTTGATTTAGGTAGCAAACTCTTGTAAAACCACCCTTACATAGTTGACCCCATTGCCCAACCTTAGGCACTAGTCATTAGTTGACTTAGGAAAGAAACATATAGACTTAGGATTAAGCTTGCACGACTGTTTGCCCCGCACCCATATAGGCTAGTTTTTCCCCTTTAAGCATATCCAATTAAAACTAACTCCTAGAACATTGTAATTAAAATCCACTTAGTAACTAGGGACCCCTTGGCTTCCCTAGGAGTGGCCTAGAAGGAAGAAGTACACTTGAGGTGGCAGAGTGTGGGCGAGGGGACTTGGGCATTGTGTCTCAGGAGGGCACACTAAGTGGCCGGGACTTAACTCCGTTTGCAAGTGTGCATAAGAGGCGACCACATCTTTGAAGCGCCGTTCATAGGGATAAGTCATTTATCCTTGGTCTAGGCATTTCTTTAGTGTTTATTCTTTAAGAACCAAGTAATAAAAACACTTTAGTCCTTAAAATTATTTGAACTTTATTGGTTAGCTTTGAGTGATCCATATCCAAGTGGCGACTCCATTAAAATAGTGTCCAAGAGGTATCCCCTCTTTTAGAGGTGCACAAAGTTGTTTTGTCCTTTTCACGAACACGACAGGTTTATAGGAGGAGAGGATAGCCTTCCACCTAGGAGGTTACACCTTGAAAATCTTGGAGACGAAGCACTCCGATATCAATACTTGTTCCCAAACAATAATCAACCAGCTGTAAGTAACCCCACTCACACACCTAACTTAGCCATGGGTAGTTTTTCTAACACCTTTGAACTTTTCGCGACAATCAGTGCCCCTCACCAAGTCCCTGAGAAGCAATTGATAAGTTACCTAACTTTCGGGGAAACAATGCCATCAGTGCCAAGGCACACATCCGGAGTTTTTGAGAAGTGTTTAACACTGTATTGTTGGGGTCACAACCATGAGGACGTGAAGATGACACTCTTTGTTTATTCACTTGATGGTGATGCTTTGGATTGGTTCTCCGATTTTCCGGCAGATCAGTTAAAGACCCTTGAGGAAATATTGGATGGTGGAAGGTGGGGAAGTCGAGAAAGAATATAGACATCAACTCAGTGCCCTCACCAACATCAAAAAGAAAGAAAATGAGACTATGATTGAGTTTTACACTAAGTTCAATAACTTAGTAAAATTACCATAAAGATGTAAAACCTTCAGATGCAGCCATTTTTGATTTATTACACTCAAGCATTTGAAGGAAGTAAAGATATGCTTGTGGATAAAGAACCTCAAGATTTAATTACGGCCTTGACTAGCCCTAAAGTAATGGAACAAAATTTGCTTGAGGCTAGGAAGTCAAAATATTCCGAGGTTTTAATGAGGTCCTTCCTCCTCGAGTTTAATGATGAAAAGAAGAAGGAGGCGAAGGGTCCAGAATCATCAGATGATGATGGGATGGATAAGTTTACCACGTTACTCAAGCAAATGGAACTTAATCACGCCGTCGGATAAAACAGGATGGAAGCCAATCTATGCAGGCCAATTAGATGAATGCTATTCAGAATAGTTTGATTGCCATGGAAAGGAATCAGGTAATAGGCCCCCACCTAGAAAAAAATGGCCTGGGAGACCTCCCCATAATGAGCGAAACCTCTTCAGTTGAGCAAGAGCCACCTAACCTTTTGAATCCACCAACTTGGTAGAGAATAGATATATACTTTATTGTAGACCTTGTGGATAGTTTCATGAAGAATCTACATGTCTTGAGTTTTCCTAGAAGATTATTCTGATGATTATGAAATGGAAACGAGGATTAACATGTGTGTGAGAAACTATCTGAAGAGGTATGATTGGATGGATACTTATGACTATGAAGTCATGGGAACTTCATGAGTAGTGAGGTGGATAAAGCAGAGGAAAAGTATGGGCCTATGCCCACACCCCAACAAATTGCTCAAATGGCCAAGTATAAAGGATACACACCAAAGGAGTGGAAACAAAGATAAAAGGACAAACTAGTGCTCCCAAGGTAAACTCAAATGTTCCTAAGTCTGCTGAGCCTATTAATGTGGATTTAAACATTGACTTGGGGGTTGGCTAACAATACAAGATCTTAGTGGAGTTTAATCTTGAAGATCCCTTCACAGAGGGAAAAGTTGCTTAAGCAGTACATGAGCCTCCAAAGGCAGGTTGGCCACAAAGCAACCAACGGCTTATCCAAAGATACTGATCATTCTACTTGAGAATTAGGATGAACCCAATGGGAAGAATTTGCCTTTTTTTACCTGTCTCTACTTGTGGTGACAAAGTCTTACATAGTGATACATGTTAGATTGAGGGCAAGCTCAAATGTTATGACTAAGAAAGTCATGGAGGCAGTTAAACTTAAGAATATCTAGACCTTACCATAACATTTGTGCCTTAGGCAGTCAAACCATAGAAGTTTTGGACGATAAAGGTTTTGCAAGTATATTTAAAGGCATTTCCAGATATCACCATTGAAATGGATATAGTAGTGATTGATGTTCCGGATGTTTTGGGAATGTTAATTGAGAAAATCAGTACTTGATTTGGGTGGTATTTTACAAATGGATCTATCTTATACCACCCTCCCTAGTGGGGGAACTTTCAGACTGGATAGAGAACCTTATCATAAAATCATGTGGGAAAACCCGAGGCCCCGGTTGATGAATTGCTTTATGAAGAAGAGAGCCTGGGTATACTATCTTATCTAACTCAATTGCTTATGCCCCTTGAAGATAAGGACAAGATAATGGAGTTGGATGGGGTTGGCATATGCATTTTGATAGTGCCTTTCTAGACTAGGAAAGGGTGCAGGTGTTCTTCAATCCAAGTGGTAAAATATCTAAGTTTTCATATAGATTGGAATTTGAGGCAACAAACAATGTGGTAGTATGAAGCCTTACTCCTTGGCTTAGAGATTTGCATAGAAAAGGTATCAAGTGTCTTTGTATCAGGGGGGATTCGGACTTAGTGATTCAACAACTTAAGAACAAGTTTGCATGTAAGTACGAAGATTGAAAGTTATAGGAATGCAATATATGGGATATAATAAGAACGTGCCATAAATCTTATTACCATTCCTAGAGAACATAATTCAATGAGCCAATTTAGCGGTGGAATTCTACACTCACAGTTTCAGATGGCTTGATAAATGAAAACATTTGAGTGGAAGTGATTTTCAGACCTACAGTTCCAGATAATAGAGAATCCTTTGGCGAGGTTTTGAGGATGATAAACAGTTGATAAAATTCTTGACCCACATGCATGAGTTTTCGATTTTGGCCTTAACACAATGAATGAAGGGTGCAACTATTCTGAAAGTGTTGATAGAACACCTCATAGGCGAATTGTTTCCTTAGAAAAGAATTTTAACAAACAAGATGGTCACAAAAAAGGAAGAATCTAAGAAAATTATGTGATCATGTTGAGTGAACATTGGGCGGATGAAAAGCCTTGGATGGTAAGATAGGCAAAACAACCCCTATAGAAGAAAAGTTGGGCTGGTTAAATTGTTAAAAGAATATGGGGATGTTTTGGCATTTAACTATGATGAGTTAAAGGTCTATAGGAGGGAGGATGTGATTGACATGTGATTCCTTTAGGGAAAACTAAGCCGTTTAGGTAGAAGCTAAGGCAGATTAACCCCAGTTAGCTCCTTTGGTCCAACGGGAGCTACAGAAAATGTTAGAGGTAGGTGTGCAAACAAGACCTTCTTCATGGTGTTCAAACATGGTTGTTGCTAGGAAGAAGAATGGTAAATCGAGAATATGCATTGACTTGAGGAATCTAAGCGGGGCTTGCACAAAGACCACTACCCCCTCCCAAGATGGAAACCTTACTTCAGCGGGTTCTGAGGATGCGGAATGATTTCCATGCTTGATGGGTTTCGGGGTTATAATCAGATAAGACTTAAAAGTGAAGATAGGCATAAGACTCGTTTACTCCATAGAACTTTTGAATATCTCGGGGATGCCATTTGGTTTATCAAATTCTGGAGCTACTTTTCAAAGGGCTATGGATTATGCCTTTAGGGATTGATTGGGAAGTTGATTGAAATCTATCGAGGGATGATTTAGCAGTTTTTTCTAAGGATGGGAAGACACATCTTATCCACCTTAGACAAGTCCTTCAACGAGTCACGATTTGGAATATCCTTGAATCCTGCCAAATCAGTATATGGGGTTACTGAGGGTAAACTCTTGAATATATTTGTGAAAGATGGGGGTCGAGTTAGACGAGAAGGTGGAGAACCATTAGCGGTACCTTTGCCTACCACCCAGCATTTTGAGAAATCCTTCTTGGGACAAACCAATTTGTCCATAGGTTCGCATGCACCAATTATGCAGAAATTATGAAACATCTATAAACTCCTTAAGGATGCTAGGAGATTTAGTGGAAAACTGAGGAGAGCTTTGAAACTATAAAGAATTCTATATGTGAAGCTCCCGTCCTTTTTAGCCCAGACTATGATAAGGATTTTCGGATTTTCTCTTTTGCCTCGAGAGACACTATTCTTTGGCGGTGTCTTACTTGAGAAAATGATCAAGACCATGAAGCGACTATTGCTTGCCAGTGGGGCCTTGCGAGTGGAAGCCCGAACTATCCATGTTTGAGAAGCAAGCATATGCCTTAGTGAAGTCACTTAAACATTTTAGAGTCTTCTTTGGATATTCCAAGGTAATTGGTTATGTTCCTAGTCCAGTTAAAGATGTGTTGTCCTGGTGGAAGGATTAGAGCTCCTGGGGTAGATGGATTTATACAAGATCGAGAATGATTTGGAGATCAAATTACACTAAGCTAGTTAAGAACCAGAAGTTGGCCAAGATGTTAATAGAGAAAACAATGAAAGGGCTTTGGATTTGGTTTGATTGATTGAGATAGAATATCATCCTAACATACAAAGAAACTTGAACAGGTTGATTGGTACAAAGACATCATATATTATTTAAAGAATCTAACTTGTCCAAGAAGCCACCTAGTAGGACACAAGAAAAGAACTTTAAAGATTAAAATCAGCTATAAGTATGTTCTCACTAGAGATGAATTAGGATGGAGGAATCGATGGAATCATCCTTAGATATGTGGATGATATTGATCAAAAGACTTGTGGATGAATTCCATGGAGGTTTTGTGGTGGACATTTATTTGCCAAAACCACTACACACAAAAATTCCGGCGGGATACTATTGGCCCACTGTATTTTCAGATGTGCATCAGTTTGTCGAAAATGTGAGCCATGTCAGATTTCTGAGGAAGCAGAAATTAGCGACATTACCCATACAACCCGGTCGTAGTAGAGCTGCTTACCGACCAATGGGGTTTGGACTTCATGGGTAAATTAGGTGATAATTCAAGTAATGGTTTCATGAGTTCTCCACATTCATCGATTACTTACAAAATGGGTTGAAACCATTCCAACTAAGTGGCCCGAAAGGTATTGATGGATTTCCTAGAAGACGGAGAATAATAACGGGGTTTGAGGGTTCCGCAAAAATAGTCCCACCAATAATGCTAAAGGCATTTTGTTCCATCGGAGAATATGCAGTCCTTTTGTTTCAAATATGGCATCATCTTATGCATACGTAGTTATTACCCCTAGGGAAATGGTCAGGCTGAGTCAAGTAATAAACTTAATGACCATAGTGAAAATAGTTGGAGAAAACAAAGATCTTGGGATAGTAAAATAAAGCATTATGGGACGAGTTACTAAGAAGCGACTCTGAGGAAGAGTCCATTTGAGTTGGTATCACAGGATGGAAAACTGGGTTGCCAGTGCACCTTAACCTTCCTATAGTTCGATTGAAGATTCTTCCCGCAGTCGAATGCATTTGAGCGAGGGGTACATCGGATCATCCAGGTTAGATGAGGTGAGGAAGAAAAGCATATGACGACTTACTGAAATCAGGAAGCGAGTAAAGGCTTTAGACTTGTGATACAGGGATTTCATTGTGGGTGATATAGTTTTGCTTTGGGATAAAGGCGGAGAGAAACCTGGAAAGCACGGAAAGTTTGGCAGTTTGTGGTTGGGTCCTTACATGATCGGGGAAATAGCGAGGCGAACTTTTCATCTCAGTCACCTGGTTGGTGAGCCCATCAGTATTCCATGGAATGGGCAACAACTCAAACTCTTCTGAATGGTCGACTTGGTGTCCAAAGGGACACTGCTTGTAGCAGTATCTCAACCTACTCCTTGTACATCTCTGAGTTTTGTATTCTTTCATTTATAATGTTGTACACTTAGAATTATTTCATGTATCATGGATTCATTTATGTTGTAAATATGTACTAGAAATTTTTCTTGTATCATAGTCATGTCATAGTTTTATTGTTATAATTTAGAAATTTCATTTGTAAATGTTGTCCATATATTATTTGATTTCATTTGTGAATATGTACTAATGTTAAATTTTTGGATACTTGCATTGTGTGAGCATCAATTTTGTAGGTGGATTCACCATGATTTCCGCCTCGTTCGAGTTGATGTACCACACGTCCCCAGGTGGAGCCGGTGTTGGCCTTCGTTGCTTGCGGTCAACTCATATATAACGAAGATTATCATAATAGAACAGGGGTTCTACTTGGGTGTTTTAAGCAAGCACTTATATTTTTTATGCGGAATCCTCCACACCCACGAGGGTAATAATGTAATAATATGCATGGATCATAGTTAGATGGGTACACCTTGGATGTTGGCATCGAGAGAGTTCTTACATGAGGTTTTAATCTCAGGGGATTATGCGGCCTAACTAGTCGGGTTATTTTTCCGGAGTTTTTTCCCTCCCAGAGTTGCCTCCAAAGTGGTGCAAGGCTCTGATGTTCACGTACAATGAGTAACCTTTAGGATGATTGTAAATGACCACGCTAGGCAGTGTCTTGAGTCTTGAGAGATTGGTCGAGGTCTAAGTGAGTTTTTAATTAATTAATTATTTAATTAATTAATTTATTTTTGAACTTAATATTGTAAAAACTTAGGTCTTTGGGAGAAGATAGGGGTATTTATTATCAAAATGAATGGAATAGCACTCCCTACACCCAGCGACCAAGTTTCAGCTCGATTAGGACTTCTTTTTGCTTCTGTCCAAAGTCCACTTTCGAGTCAGTTAGAGTCTAAAGCGACAATTTTAATTGCTAATGTGATTTTATTAAAAATCACAAAACTATTGTATTTGGAGTTTAATTAGTAGTGCAAGGTGGAAAGTGGTAAGAGATACCCTCCTAACCATACCCAACCCTTCCCCCACCTTTTCCCTAGCAATTTGACATTTGACACGACTAATTTCCTCTTGCTAGGGAAATTCGACCCATCTTGAATAATTATCTAAAATCCTCCGAATTGCCAAATAAGGCTACCACACATGTGGTGTGCCTCCCTAAGCCTTATTTGACTGCCCCTTTGACTAGACTCTTAACTAGCCCTTACCCTAATTAACTACCCATCACCCTTAGCCATTACGTGGCCCCCTTTTGGTGCGCCCTTCCACTCACTTGCACTCTCCCCTAGACCTCTACCCACCCAACATTCCAAATATGGAACGTGGGTCTTCTTCCTATGCCTTGGGCGCTCCCCAAGAGCCTTTCCCACTCCACAAGGCCACAAGAATGTGAGCCGCCCCCCTTTCCCCTCCAATGGTGCGCTAGCTTTCATGGTGATGGCCCATCATCTAACATTTAACCTCCCTAACCTCTTAGATTGGCACGTGGGTCCTCTTTGAGATGGTTTTTCCTCTCACATGGATTGATCTTGATCAAATCCTAGCCCTCCATCTTGCAAATTCGTTTTTGCATGATTCCAAAGCTTTCCAAACCCTAGCTAGGGAGCCCTCTCATGGAGATGTGTGCTCCTTCTCTTGCATTGACACTTGTCTTTCATGCAGGACCTCTCTCTTTGCCTCTTGGAGTATAAAGAGAACCTAGCCTCCTCCTTTTCACCATTCTTTTGCTAAGTCCACTATGCTGAAATTTCTTTGCCATCTTCACTCTAGCCCCTTTGCCATCCACTTCATTTGCTCCTTTTTTGAATAATAAAGAAAGCTTTGGAGGACTACATGGTTAGTACTTGTGATCATCTTGCTCCACCACAAGAGGTGATGTGTTTTGTTTGTGCATTGGTTTATGGTGTTGATCCCTGGGGTTTCCTTAGGTAAACTAGTTGTATGTTGTCCATCTCTAGTTTATGATTCATTGGATGATCTAGGTTTGTGGTGATCTCTTCCTAGTATTATTCTAGCAATCTATCTGTACCATCTTTTGGTATGTGCTAACCTTTTGCAGGTCATCTTCAGGTTTCAATTGGGAAGGTTAGAAGGGTCCTCCCCTTGGGCCCATATAAACTCAAGTTTTTTCTTTCTTCTAATCATTTTTTAAGGCCATCTCATACGGATCTTATTGGATCTAGCTCTTGAATGGAGTCAAATCTATTAATATTATCTTCATTTGTTTGTTGGGAAGGCTTCTATGCTTGCATAGAAGTCCTTCACAACATTTAATAGCAAGAATGTTTTGCATTTTAGAACCTTAAGCTGGTTTGGGATGGACAGCGTTGAATCTTGAGGGTTCTTGGCTTCTTAAAACACTTGGGAGGTCTCTAAAGCTCTCCTTGCTAGGTTTTGGTATCATTTCTCCCTTTCCTCCTTCTATTTTCATTAGATTTCTGAAATTCTAACCCTATTTTGTTTTCTAAAACTAATCTAGCTTTAGATCTAATCATTTTCAACTTATAATCTAAATCTAAGCTATTTTTGTGAGTTCTAACCCTAGATCTAGCATTTACTCTTAGCATTTTGCATTCAAGTTCACGTTTTTATTTGTTGGTTTGTTAGAGGCACCTTTTGGCCTTCTTTGCCCACGACCCTCATCCATTTTGAGCCCACGGCCTCTCCTTGAAGACCTCGGCCTCTTTGCTTTGGAAGCCCTCTCCTATAGGCCACGACCTCATTGCCTTGACAAGGCCCACGGCCTATCCTCAGACCCTTCTTCACGGCCTTTCCTTAGGCTCTCGGCCTATCCTTTATTCAACCCACGGCCATCTTCTCCTCTTGGCTATAGGCTCCTCTTGGTGGTTGCTGTCTTAGCACACATTCCTCCTTTGTTGCAGCTGCCATACTCTCTGCTTTCCCTTGTGTAGACTTCACCTTTACCTCAGCCCTGCATACACCTTTATGACAGCAAGTTAGTACATTTTTCTTGAAGACATAACAGTGATATAATTTGTGCATGCATTGTAGATAGTATTGTTTCATTTGGAACTTGGTAGTAGTTACACTTGTGCATTCATTTACATAATCCATTGTTGATGTGCTACAAACCTAAGCTTTGCATAAACTAAAGTCTGCTGATTGGGTGTTCTTTTTTCTAAGTGCATTGGTCTCACCTTATTGATGTTCTAAGTTTGCATTACATTGCTTTCTCTTGCTGCTGTCATAACTATGCTATAAATTGTTCTAGAAGGCAAATATACATAAGACATAAAGAGTTTTAGATTGCTTATGCTTAAAGGGTTATTTAAAGTTGAAAAGTTTTTTGCATTTTCTTATTTGTTTCCAAATAAAGAACCTATTCATTTTAGGTGACCTTTGGCAGTCATCCACTTTGCACACATAAATACACACATTCAACTGCACCTAATCAAATCTATACACAACACTATTTAAAACTCGAATCGAGGAGTGGAGTTAATAGTAGTTGGTAGAAGTGAATTTTGTTTGTGCCTTGAATCTAAATCTTGCATCACCTATAATTGGCATAACCCAACACCTAAAAGAAAACCTATGATCTGAACACATAAGACATTTTTAAATTTCCTTTTGGCATCTTACATACTTGTGGTGTTCATCTCTTAAGTATTTTAGGTTTATAATATCATATACATTTGTGGGATCACTTATTCATACGTTTATGGTATCTCGCTTACACCAAACACACACCTGAGGTGGATGATGCTCACTGTCTAGTTCTAAACTAGACTAACTGTTGCTAATTGTTACATTCTTGCATATATCTTCAACACTTGTGGACATAATGCTCATGGTTAAAATGATGATGATTTAAACTCTAATACTTATGCTCTATATCATGGTTTAAATTTCACTTACAACACACACATAAGCATCATCCTTGTCACATGTTTATAATCTAAACATCTTGTTTCTTTCAAGTTACTTATCTTTACGTTTAGATCATTACATGCGTTGTGGTTTATGGTAGATGATAATATCTCTCATGTGATGATGGTATTTTGATGCTTTAGATAATTGTTTACTTCATTGCTTAATCTTTATACATGGTGGTGTAACTTTTTATTTGCAAAGCACTCACTTTTCAAGCATGCTTTCATACGCAATCAATTGTTAAACAAGATAAAATTAAGTGCCTTTAAAACTCTCTTTAAAAATAAACCCAACCAACCTAAGATCACTCGCGGATCATAATAACACATAGAAACATTAGGGAGTCTTAAACATTTCACCTTAGCTAAAACGGGTAAGGAGGGATAGTAGTGAGGGAAGTGGCGAGGGACCGTCCAGTGATTTCGTTAGGGAGATCCCAACAATGCAGCTACTCACTTACTTCTGCGATTAGCTGACGACCTTGGAGCTAGGTTGGAGGTAAAAGCCAAGTATCTTGAGCCTTAAGGCGGTTATTTGGCAGGGTAAGGGAGTTGAGACGCATACATTGTTAGGGGGTTGGGATCTTAAAGCGTTTAATAAGAACACTAGTTGCATAGATCACACAGCTATGTTGTGGGGATAATTGATATATTGTTAGACAACATTTACTTGTGATAAATTCATTGACATATCTCTCTTTTGTTGCTAGTTGTTCTATCTTTATGATGTGGTGATTATTTGTGATCATTTGAATATCTTCTTGAATAATCATTGTTGTGGTGTTATTGGGTAAACAAGTGTTTGAGTATCCCACTTTGGGAAGCATCACCTTCTTTCATCCTTAGATGCTTGAGTGGATAGATTGCCATTGAAAGCCCGGTCCAAGTGGGGTTAAAGCCACTTGGGGCATATAGCCCTAGGGTGTGAAAGCATTGTATCTTTTGTATATCTTGTATTGTTGTATATCTAATCTTTTGTAACTTGTATAACTCTTGAAAGTAATTTTAATCCTTAGGGTTTTGGGTAGTTGATGTTGATTTGGTATGAAACTCTTGTAGCGAAACACTTATACCCACTTGAATTATTATTTAACCCAGCCATGGTACTAGTCATTAGTTGACTTAGGAAGAGACTGCCGACATATAGACTTAGGATTAAACTTGCATTCTTTGCTTGCCATATAGGCTAGTTTCCCTTTAGCACAGCAATCAATTGAAACTATCTCCTAGAACATTGTAATTAAATCCATTTAGTAATAGGGACAGCCCCCTTGGCTTCCCTAGGGTAAGCCTAGAAGGAAGAATTACACGCCAAGGTGGCGATTGGCGGGGACTTAGACATTGTGTCTCAGGGGCACACTAAGTGGCCCGGACTTAGCTCACGTTTGCAAGGTATGCATAAAAGGCGACCACATCTTTAAGCTGTGGATTCTTGGGGATGAATCATTTATCCTTGGTCTAGCAGGCCATTCTTATTGTTTATTCTTTAGGGCAAGTAATAAAAAATTTAGTCACTTAAAATTATTTGAACCTTTATTGGTTTGCTTTGAGTGATCCATTATCCAAATTAAGCGACTCCATTAAATAGATACGTCAGAATTGTCTACTAGGTACACAAAGTTGTTTGTCCTTTCTGAACCGACGGGTTTATGGAGGATAACCGCCTTCCACCCTAGGAGGTTACACCTTGAAAATCTTGAGCGAAGCACTCCACGATATCAATACTTGTTCTAATAATAATCAATAGCCCCTTAAGTAATCCGCTCCCTAATCCTAACTTAGCCATGGGTAGTTTCTAACACCTTTGAACTTTACAACAATCCAAGGTTGCCCCTCACCAAGTCCCTGCGAAAGCAATTGATAAGTTACCTAGCACCGAACAATGCCATCCGGTGCGAGAGCTTTGTCAGGAGTTTGAAGTGTTTAACACTATATTGTAGAGGTCACAACCAGCGAGGCGTGAATGACACTTTCCTTTGTTTATTCACTTGATGGTGATGCTTTGGATTGGTTCTCAGATTTTCAGTCGGTTAAGCACCCTGGAGAAATATTGGATGAATTTAGGAAGAGAGGTGGGGAGATCGGAAAAGAATATAGACATCAACTCAGTGCCCTCACCAACATCAAAAAGTAAGAAAATGAGACTATGATTGAGTTTAACACTAAGTTCAATAACTTGGTGAAAGAGTGCCATAAGGTGTAAAAACCTCCGGTCGACCATTTTGATTTATTACCTCAAGCATTTGAAGGAGAAGTAAGATATGCCCTTGTGGATAAAGAACCCCAAAAGATTTAATTGCGGCACAGAAAATAGCCCTAAAGTGGAACAAAATTTGCTTGAGGCTAAGAAATCTAATATTCCTGGTTTTAATAGAGGTTCTTCTTCAAAAGTTAATGATGAAAGAAGAAGGGAAGAAGGGTCCGAATCATCGTGATGGGATGGATAAGTTTACCACGTTACTCAAAACCAAGTGGACTTAATGCCATCGGTCATGGATGGAAGCCAATCCTCTGAACCAATTAAATGCATGCAGTGATTGGTGCTATGGAAGGAATCAGGTAATAGGCCCCACCTAGGCAAAATGACAAAAGGCCTAGGAGACCCCCCCATAATGGCGAAACCTCTTAGTTGAGCAAGACCACCTAGCCTTTGAATCCCACCAACTTGGTAGAACATCGATCTACATGCCTTATTGTAGACCATGTGGTGGGTTTCATGAAGAATCTACATGTGCGGTTTTCCTAGAAGATTGTTACAATGATTATGGAAATGAACAAGTTAACATGTGTGGCAGGAGAGCTATTATGGGGGAGGTATGATTGGATGGATACTTGTGACTATGGAAGTCAAGGAAACTTCATAAGTGGTGAAATTTAGATAAAGCCTTGAAAAATATGGGCCCAAGCCACACACCTCAACAAATAGCTGGAAATGGCCAAGTATAAAGGGGATACGCACCAAGGGTGGAAACAAAGAGATAAAGGACAAAATGGAGTGCTCCCAAGGGTAACCCAACTTTCCCTAAGTCTAAGGAGCCTATAAATGTTGATTTAAATATTGACTTAGGGGTTGGCTTAGCAGTAAAGAATCTTAGTGCGGTTTAATCATGAAGATCCCTTCATAGAGGGAAAAGTTACTTAAAGCGGTGCATGAGCCTCCTAAGGCAGGTTGTACAAAACAATAACTTATCAGGATGCACCAGTCATTCTGCAGAAGTGGGATAGACCCAATGGGAAGAAATTTGCCTTTCTACACAGTCTCTACTTGTAGTGACAAGAATGCTACATATTGCATGTTGAATTGAGGGCAAGCTCAAATGTTATGACTAAGAAAGTCATGGAGCTGAGTTAAAGCTTAAGAATATCTAGACCTTACCATAACATTTGTGCCTTAGAGAGTCAAACCATAGAAAGTTTTGGATTGATAAAAGGGTTTGCAAGTATTTTTGAGGGCATTTCCGGATATCACCATTGAAATGGATAGTAGTGATTGATGTTCCAGATGTTTGGGGATGTTAATTAGCAGAAAATGATGCCAATTTGGGTGGTAACATACAAATGGATCTATCTTATACCCACCCTCCCCACTCCTAGTGGGGAACTTTCAGGCTGGATAGAGAGCCTTATCATAAAAAATCATGTGGGAAAAACTGAGGCCCCGGTTGATGAATTGCTTTATGAAGAAGAGAGCCTCTGGAATTATGCTATCTTATCTATCAGTATACTTATGAAGATAAGAAAAGTTAAAGATAGTGAGTTGGATAAAGTGTGGTATATGCATTTGATGGTGCCTTTTTCTAGACTAGGAAAGGGGTCGCAGGAATTGTTCTTCAATCCAAGTGGTAAAATATCTAAACTTTCATATAGATTGGAGTTTGGGGTAACAAACAATGTGTTTGGTATGAGGCCTTACTCCTTGGCTTAGAGATTTGCATAGAAAAGGTATCAAATGTCTTTGTATCAGGGGATTCAAACTTAGTGATTCAACAACTTAAAGAACAAGTTTGCATGTAAGTCTGAAAGATTGAAAAGTTATAGGAATGCAATATGGGATATAATAAACGATTTTGATGCCATAAATCTTATTGCCATTCCTAGAGAGCAGAATTCCACGGCAGACGAATCAGCAGTGGCAGCTTCTACACTAACAGTTCGGATAGCTTGATAGATGAAAACACTTTAGGTGGAAATTGATATTGAGACCTTAGGTTCAGTTAATAAGAATCAGCGGTTTTGAGGATGATAAGCAGGTGATCAAATTCTTGACCCACATGCATGAGTTTTTTGATTTTGGCCTCAACACAATAAAAGAAGGGTGCAACTATACTGAAGTGTTGATAAGACACCTCCTAGGCTAATTGTTTCCCTTAGAGAATTTTAACAAAACAAGATGGTCACGAGAAAAAGGAAGAATCTAAGAAGAATTATGTGATCATGTTGAAGTGAACATTAGAACAGGATAGAAAGCCTTGGACGGTAAGATAGGCAAAGGCAGTATAGAAGAAAAGTTGGGCTGGTTAAATTGTTAAAGAATATAGGGATGTTTTGGCTTTGATATGATGAGTTAAAGGTCTATATAGGAGAGGATGTGATTCAACATGTGATTCCTTTAAAGGAAGAAACTAAACCCTTTAGGCAGAAGTTAAGACAGATTAACCACAAATTAGCTCCTTTGGTCCAACGAGGTTACAAAAAAAGAGGTTAGAGGTGTGCACAAACAAGACATTCTTCATGGTGTTCAAACATGGTTGTTGCTAGGAAGAAGAATGGTAAAATCCGAATATGCATTGACTTGGGGGAATCTAAACCGGGGCTTGCACAAAGACCCTATCCCCTCCCCAAGATGAAACTTTACTTCGGATTCTGAGGATGGAATGATTTCCATGCTTGATGGGTTTTTAGACTATAACCAGATAAGACTTAAGGCTGAAGATAGGCATAAATTCACGTTTACTACTCATTGGGGAACTTTTGAATATCTCGGGATGCCATTTGGTTTATCAAATCTTGGAGCTACCTAAAAAGGGCTATGGATTATGCCTTTAGGGAGTTGATTGGGAAGTTGATTGAAATCTATCAAGACGATTTAACAGTATTTTCTAAGGATGAGAAAAATCACCAGCCCACCTTAGACAAGTCCTTAAGCTTGAGTCTTGAAGAAATTTGGTATATCTTTGAATCATGCCAAATCAGTATTTGGGGTTGCTGAGGGTAAACTCTTGGGCCATATTGACTGAAAGATGGGGTCCAAGTGGGCAGGAAAGAGTAGAATCCATTAAAGCGGTACCTTTGCCTACCACCAAAGCATTACCATCCTTCTTGAGACGACCGTTTTGTCCATGGGTTCATTCCCAATTATGCAGAAATTATGAGACCTATCTATAAACTCACTTGAAAAGGGATGCTAAATTTGAGTGGAAGAAGAAAGCAGGAAAGCTTTTGAGACAATAAAGAATGCTATATGTGAAGCTCTGTCCTTGTGGGCTAATTATGAAGGACTCAGATTTTCTCTTTTGCCTGAAGACACTATTGGTGTCTTACTTGAGAGAAAAAATAATCAAGGCCATGAGCAGCCTATTGCTTACTTGATGAGACTGAAATTCCAAGGGCGACTATCCCATGTTTGGGAAGCAAGCTTATGCCTTAGTACAATCTCTCGAACACTTGGAGAGTCTTCATTGGATATTTCAAGGTAATTGGTTATGTTCCTAGTCCAATGAATTTAAAGATGTGTTGTCCCACCGGGTGGAGGATTGGAAGCTCCATGAGGGTAGATGGTTACTAAGATCATGGAATGATTTGGAAATCAAACCCACTAAAGCTAGTTAAGGGCCAAGGATTGTGAATGTTGAAAACCAAGCAATGAAAGGAGACTTTGGATTTGGTTTACTTGATTGATGAGATAGAATATCATCCTAACATACAAAAGCTTGAGCAGGTTGATTGGTACACAGACAACATATATTATCTTAAGAATCTAACTTGTCCAAACCACCTAGGACCTGAAAGGGCTTTGGAGTTAAAATCATTAAATGTTCTCACAAGTGGATTAGGATGGAGGAATCCTGATGGAATCATGCAAATGTGTGGATGATATTTGAATCAAAGACTTTATGGGTTAGAATTCCATGGGAGGTTTTGTGGTGGACATTTGTAAACCACTACACACCAGAATCTCCAAGCGGGATACTATTATTTCATATTTTGGATGTGCATCGGTTGTGAAGAAGGTGTGAGCCATATGACTTTTGGAAGAGAATTGCATGACATTGCCCTTACAACCCGGTCGTAGTAGAGAGCACCTTTTAAATAATGGGGACTGCTGGGTAGAAATTAGGTGATAAATTCAAGTAATGGTTTTTCATGGAGTTCACGACTCTTGATTACTTTACAAAATGGGTTGAAGCCATTCCAACTAGAAATTGACAAGCGAAAAGAGTAGTGATGGATTTCCTAGAAGAATATGCCGGGTTTACAGAGGGTTCCTCAGAAGATAGTCAGAGATAATGCTAAGGCATTTTGTTCATCGGAGATGAATAGATCCCTTTTGTTTCAAATGTATCTCATCTTATCCATACATGAATTACTACCCCAGGGAAATGGTCAAGGCGGGTGTGCTTAAACTAGTATAGTAGAGAAAATAGTTGGAGAAAATAAAAGATCTTGGGACTGAAATAAAGCATGCATATGGTAGGACACTAAGAAAGCCTTCTGAGGGAAAGAGTCATTTTGAGTTGGTGTATGGTTTGAAGGCTAGGTTGTCAGTTCACCTTAGCCTTCCTACTTATGGTTGATTGAAAGATTCTTCCACGAGGTGAGAGTACATTTGACGAGGTACATCAGTCCTTCCAGGGTGGGAATGAGGGAATTGAGGAAAAGCATATGACCGGACTTAAGAAATCAGAAGCTGAGTAAAGAGGCTTCGACTTGTCCGTGGAGCCTGAGGATTTCCATAGTTAGGGGATACAGTTACTGCTTTGGACAAAGCTGAGAGAAAAAACGAGAGAAAACGGAAAAGTTTGGCAGTTTGTGGATTTGAGTCTTACATGATCAGGGGAAATAGCGGTGGAACTCTTTTCATCGATCACGGATGGTGAGCCATCGATATTCCGCGAATGGGCAACAACAAACTCTTCTGGGATGATGTTGGTGTCAAGGGACACCAGCATAGCGATATCTCTTCTCCTTGTACATCTGAGTTTGTATTCTTTCATTTATAATGTTGTACACTTAGAATTGTTCATGTATCATAAGATTCCTTTATGTTGTAAATTATGCAAATATGTACTTAGAAATTTTCTTATATCATAGTCATGTCATAGTTTTATTGTTGTACTTTAGAAATTTCATTTTGTAAATGTTGTCTATATTATTTGATTTCATTTTGCGAATATGTACTAATGTTAAATTTTTGGATACTCGCGTTGTGTGAGCATCGATTTTGTAGGTGCTGGATTCGCATGATTTTACATATAGTGAGTTGATCAACCCTGCGATCCTCGGGTGGAGCCAGTTATTGTGCTTCGTTTTATACGGAGGTCAGCATATATCGCAGATTAATCTGTATGAAGACAGCGAGTTCTCTTGGGTGTTTTTAAACACCGGTACTTATATTTTTGTAAACGGGATCTCGGCACCCCTGCGAGGGGTAATAATGTAATAATGTGCATGGATCATGGTTAGGTCGGTACCTTGGATGTTGTGTCGGAGGGTTCGCGTCCGAGGTTTTTAATCTCGGGGATTAATCGCGACCCTAACTAGTCGGGTTATTTTTCCGGAGTTTTTTCCCTCCCAGAGTTGCCTCCAAAGTGGTGCAAGGCTCTGATGTTCACGTACAATGAGTAACCTTTTGGGATGATTGTAAATGACCATGCAAAGCAATGTCTTGAGTCTTGAGAGATTACGTCGAGTCTAAGTCAGTTTTTAATTAATTAATTATTTAATTAATTAATTATTTTGAACTTAATATTGTAAACTTAGTCTTTGGGAGAAAGATAGAGGTATTTGTGCTCAAAATGAATGGAATGGCATCTTCCTTGACCAAGAGTTTCGGCTGGTCGGTTCATTTTTGCTTTGTTGAGATACTTTCAGTCGGTTAGAGTCTAAAGCGGCAATTTTAATTGCTAATGTGATTTTATTAAAAATCCACCAAAACTAATAATAATTTGGAGTTTAATTAGTGGATCTGAGGTGGAAAGTGGTAAGAGATACCCTCCTAACCATACCCAACCTTCCCCACCTTTTCCTAGCAATTTAACCCATTTTATTGACTTTTTGACTAATTTCCCTCTTGCCCTGGGGGAAATTCGATATGCTTAGATAATTATCTAAAAATTCCTCGAATTGCCAAATAAGGCCACCACACATATGGTGCGCCTCCCTAAGCCTCATTTAACCACCCATTTGACTAATCTCTAACTAACCCTCACCTAACTAACTACCATCGCCAGACCATCCATTGGCCCCTTTGAATTAGCCCTCTCACTTGCACTCTCCCCTAGACCTCTACCCACCCAACGTTCCATATGGAACGTTGGGTCCTCTCCTTTAGACCCTTGCGCTCCCCCAAGAGCCTTTCCCTCCCCAAAGGCCACGGGAATGTAGGCCTTGCCTACCCCCTCCAATGGTGCGCTAGCTTTCATGGTGATGGCCCATCATCTAACATTTAACCTCCCTAACCTCTTAGATTGGCACGTGGGGCCTCTTTGAGATGTTATTACCTTGCACATGGATTGATTTAGACTTAATCCTAGCCCTCCATCTTGCAAATTCGTTTTTTGCATGGTTCCAAAGACCAAAACCCTAGCTAGGGAGCCCTCTCATGGAGATGTGTGCTCCTTCTCTTGCAGTGACACTTGTCTTTCATGCAAGGCCTTTCCTTTTGCCTCTAGCGGTATAAAAGAAACCCTGGCCTGCCTCGCCTTCTTCACCATTCTTTTGCTCAGTCTACTATGCTGAAATTTCTTTGCCATCTTCTTGCTCACCAGCCCCTTTGCCATCCACTTCATTTGCTCCTTTTTTGAGATAATAAAAGCTTTGGAGGACTACATGGTGCATTGCTTGTGATCATCTTTGCTCCACCACAATAGGTGATATTGTTTTAGTTTCTTGCATATTGGTTTATGTAGATTATTTGATCCTAGGGTTTCATGGGTAAACTAGTTGTATGTTGTTATCTCTAGTTTATGATTCGTTGGATGATCTAGGTTTGGCAGTCCTCTTCCTAGTATTATTCTAGCAATCTATCTATGCCATATCCTTTTATGTACTAACCTTTTGCATGTCATCTTCTAGGGTTCAATTGGGAGAGGTTAGAAGAGTCTCCTTGAGGCCCTTCTAGAGCTCAAAGTTTTTTTCTTTCTTAATCATTTTTTGCAGCCATCTCATACAGATTTTCGGCCTTGGATCTAGCTCTTGGATAGGTCAAATCTAGCATCATTTTACTTCACTTGTTGTTTGTTGGGAAGGTTTCTGTATGCTTGCATGAAGTCCTTCACACTACATTTATGAATGTTTTCATTACTTTTAGGGCCTTAGCTTCTTTGGTTTGGGATGGACGTGAATCTTGAGGGTTCTTGAGCCCAAAACGGGAGAATCTAGCTCACCTTGCTAGAGCTTGGTATCATTTCTCCTTTCCTCCTTCTATTTTCATTAGATTTCTGAAATTCTAACCCTATTTTGTTTTCTAAAACTAATCTAGCTTTAGATCTAATCATTTTCAACTTATAATCTAAATCTAAGCTATTTTTGAGAGTTCTAACCCTAGATCTAGCATTTACTCTTAACCTTTTTTTAAGTTCACGTTTTTACTTGTTGGTTTTTAGAGGCGCCTTTTGACCTCCTTTGCCCTGACCCTCATCCATTTTGAGCCCTAAGCCTCTCCTTGAAGACCTCGGCCTCTCTGCTTTGGAAGCCATCTCCTATAGACCCACGACCTCATTGCCTTGACAAGGCCCACGGCCTATCCTCAGACCCTTCTTCCATGACCTTTCCTTAGGCTCTGGCCTATCCTTTATTCTATTGACCATCTTCTCCTCTTGGCTATGGAAACCACTCTTGGTAGGCTGCTGTCTTAGCACATTCCTCCTTTGTTAAATTTGTCATGCCTTTCCCTTGTAGCCTTCACCTTTCACCTCAGCTCTGCATACACTTTTTATGACAGCAAGTTAGTACATTTTTCTTGAAGACATAACAGTGATATAATTTGTGCATGCATTGTAGATAGTATTGTTTCATTTGGAACTTGGTAGTAGTTACACTTGTGCATTCATTTACATAATCCATTGTTGATGTGCTACAAACCTAAGCTTTGCATAAACTAAAGTCTGTTGATTGGGTGTTCTTTTTCTAAGTGCATTGGTCTCACCTTATTGATGTTCTAAGTTTGCATTACATTGCTTTCTCTTGCTGCTGTCATAACTATGCTATAAACTGTTCTAGAAAGGCAAATATGCATAAGACATAAAGGGTGTTAGATTATGTAAAGGTTGTTGATTAAAGAGTTAAAGATTTTTGCATTTTGCTTATTTGTTCAAACAAGAACTTGTTAAATTTGGAAGAGCCTTTGGACAGGTCATCACTTTCACACATAAAATACACACATTCAAGCGCACCCACAATCAAATCTGCACACAACATTAAAACTCAGATCACGAGGGAGTCACGGTTAATAGTAGTTGGTAAGTGGACTTTTGTGCTTTGAATCTAAATCTTGCATCACCTATAATTGGCATAACCCCACACCTAAAAGAAAACCTATGATCTGAACACATAAGACATTTTTTAATTTCCTTTTGGCATCTTACATGCTTGTGGTGTTTATCTCTTAAATGCTTTAGGTTTACAAGATCATATACATTTGTTGGGATCTTATTCCTTATGTTTATCTTGCTTACACCAAAACACACACAAGGTGGATGATGCTCACGGTCTAGTTCTAAACTAGACTAACTGTTGCTAATTATTACATTCTTGCATATATCTTCAACACTTGTGGACATAATGCTCATGAATTCAAAATGATGATGATTAACATCTACTAATACTTATGCTCTATATCATGGTTTAAATTTCACTTACAACACACATAAGCATCATCCTTGTCACATGTTTATAATCTAAGCATCTTGTTTCTTTCAAGTTACTATCTTTAGTTTAGATCATTACATGCGTTGTGGTTTATGGTAGATGTGTATCTCTCGTAGTGATGATGGTATATTGATGCTCTAAGATAATACATTTACTTCATTGCTTAATCTTTATACATGGTGGTGTAACTTTTTTATTTGCAAAGCTTTTCGTTTTTCAAGCACCTTTCCATGCAGCGATCAATTGTTAAACAAGATAAAATTAAGTGCCTTTAAAACTCTCTTTAAAATAAACCAACCAACCTAAGATCCACTAGCGGATCATAATAACACTTAGAAACATTAGGGAGTCTTTAAACAACATTCTGCCATCTAAAGAAAGGGTGGGGAGGGATAGTAGCAATTGAGAGTGAGGGGCCAGTCCAGAGTAATTTCTCGGGGAGATCCCCTTGTGCGGCTACTCCTTACTTGCAGTGTGACAGTGACCTTGGAAGCTAGGTTTGAAATTAAACCAGGTATCTTGAGCAGGCTGGGCAGTTATTTGGCGAGGATAAAGGGGGTTGAGGCAGCATACATAGCTAGGGTTTGGAATCTTAAAAGCGTTTTAATAAGAACACTAGTTGCATAGATCCCTTTATTATATGTTGTGGGGATAGTTGATATATTGTTAGACAACATTTTCTTGTGATAAATTCATTGACATATCTCTCTTTTGTTGCTAGTTGTTCTATCTTTATGATGATGTGATTATTTGTGATCATTTGAATATCTTCTTGAATAATCATTGTTTGTGGTGTGGGTAAACAAGTGTTTGAGTATCCCACTCGGGGAAGCATCACTTGTTTCATCCTTAAGTCTTGAGTGGATGGTTGCCGGTGAGGGCAGTCCAAGTGGGGTTAAAAGCCACTTGGGGCATGTAGCCCTAGGGTGTGAAAGCATTGTATCTTTTGTATATCTTGTGTTGTTATCTAATCTTTTGCTTGTATAACTCTTGAAAGTAATTTTAATCCTTGGGGTTTGGGTAGTTGATGTTGATTTGGTGTAAAACTCTTATAGCAGAAACACCCGCTTAGTTGACCCATTGCCCAACCTTAGGCACTAGTCATTAGTTGACTTAGGGAAGAGGTGACATATAGACTTAGGATTAAACTTGCATTGGTGCTTGCCATATAGGCTAGTTTTCCCCTTTAAGCACAGCAATCAATTAGAGCTAACTCCTAGAACATTGTAATTAAATCCATTTAGTAACTAGGACAACCCCCTTTGCTTCGCTAGGAGTAAGCCTAGGCGGAAGAAGTGCTTGTCAAGGTGACAGTGTGAGGCGGGGACTTAGACATTGTCTCCGAGGGCGCATTAAGTGAGCAGGACTTAGCTCCGTTTGCAAGTGTGCATAAGAGGCGTCAGCGAGGTGCACCTTTCATTCTGTGAGCACTTCTTGTTGAACTCTTTAGCACACAGTTTTGAGGGTTTGAGATTACAAACCCTAGAACAACTTCAGTGGTGAAAGATTCCATCCCACCATTGTTCAAGCTTGGTCTTGGGGATGAAATACCCACTGGGGAAAGGTCAGCGAACTCAATGTTATATTTTGAAGTTGACTTCGGAAAAAGGGAAAAAGGATAAAAAGTAACTCAATGAAGAATGAGAACGCTGGAGGTTGAGTTAGGAGTTGAACCCAGGGGTTAAACTAACTCAACAAGGAAATAGAATGGAAGTATAAAGGAAAGGCTAGGGCACACCTTTCACTCATCTTGGATATTTGGTATTTGCTTGTTGAGCTCTTGAGCACACATTTTTGAGGGTTTTGAGATTACAAACCCTAGAGAACAACTCAGTGGTGAAAGATTCCACTCACCTTGTTCCAAGCTTGGTCTCGGGGATGAAATACTCCACCCACACCATTCTACACTCATCACAGGTTCCATCATCGATTCAAGAGGGCAAAAGGGTCGTACCATTCAAGGTTTTCCAGTAGGGGCGCACCATTGCATAAGGAGAAGTTTGATCCAGCATTGTGAGGAAGCCTTGAGACATTCTAGCACTTGGGTTTTGCTTGCAGGACCTTGCTCATCAGTTTGGAGGCATTTTGGAGGAGTTACTTTGGCTGGATTATTAGCTACATATCTGGGAAGGCTTTGAGAGAAGGAGGACGTATTGGTGATTCGGATATTCTCAGATCTAGGGGGTTATACCTCAGATCTAATTGTGAGACTTCTCCAGGTGACTTGTGACAACCCGATCTATCATCCTAGGGAGTTTCAGGAGTTTTGGAGACTTCCTTCATCCAGGCCAAATTATTGGCACTCCAGGGTTTTCAGGAGGGCCCAGTCTTGATTAGGGTTTCAGTAGTTGGAGGGGAAAGACTCAACATTTGGGCTTCATAGTTCAGGGAGGGATTCCCCTTGCCCTGATCTATCTTTTGGTGGATTTTGGCATCACTTGGTGGTCTTCTTTAGCTGGGCCAAAACCTATGCCTTCTCATTCATCCAGCAGGACGTGCCAACAGCTAGGGGGTTGGCCGTGACCCTAGCTCTTTGTATTTGGGTCTTCATGTCATATTCATCCTTTGAAGGCTTATTTTGTATTGTCGGGAGCATTTTGTAGCAACTCATATCTTCTATCCTTGGAGCCATCTGATGTTATTCCAGATCTGCTTCTATATTGTATCAGGTTCTTGCTTTTCATAATAAAAAAGGTCAGATCTGTGCTTTGTGGTTCCATATTTTGTGTTTTGATGAGATCTTGCATTGTATTGAATATATCTTGATAAACTGTGCTGAATAACTGAATATAACCCTAAGGCCGAAATATTAGAGGCCATCTGCATACACAAACAGTCAAACAATTAATTCAGTGGTTAGCTAGTGTTCCCAAGCAAAAAAATTGGCTTGGGAACATTACAAAATCTTACCCTATACAAATTTGTTTGTTTGTATTTGACAACTCACATTACATTTTACAAATACATAAAGCAACAACTTTGGCTCAAATTTTGGATGAAACATCGAGCAGAGTAATGGGTCTCCAACCCCCAATTGTATCTCTAGATAAATTCTTTAGAATACTTTGATTAGCCCTTGATTTAAGAAGTCGGTAAGGTAACCCAAGGACAATGCTTCCTTGACAATATGAAAGAGATCATTGCCAACCATGACTCACATCGTCGCCAACCATGACTCACATTGATTTAAAAAATCACATGGTAGACCATCTAGTTTGGGAGACTTTGTTGGGTGGTGACAACACATACTTGTTAGTTACATTTCATGGCTGGTTCCTCAAGCGTTTGGCTTTCCATATGCCTGAAAAACGCTAGAGTATTTTTTGTTTAAATGTAGAATCTCGTAAGGTGCTTCGATGAGACTTGTAAATTCATTTCTCCATTATTGATTGAACAATAAAGGATACATTGCCCCCTCTGTCCATGTGTGTTGTATGATGTGTTTATCTTCTCTTATTTTCTATGTTCATTAATATTTGGTTTGCAGGTTGATCCCAACAAGTGGTATCAGAGCTAGAGGCAAGGATGATTTTAAGGATGGAAATTTATTTTAAAATGTAGAAACCTTGGCGAATCTTACTTTATCCTTCATATGCCAACTATAAAATGTTTGGCGATATTTTTGTAAAAATATTCAAATTTCTAAGGATTTTATATAGTTTGTATAAAACTTTGGCGATTTTTGAGGTAAAATAATTTTATCCTATAGAATTTGGGCGAATCATTTATAGAATAACGAATATTGTTTTGGGAAAAAACATGGAAAATTAGCCCATAAGCGAAATTTAGCCCCTAAAATCATCCCTGGCTAGAGGAGAAGGATATTTTGGTCCCTAGTTTGTTGCAGAGAAAAAATTGGAGGATGCGATTTGGTGGAAACCCTAGCCGTTGAGTCGTCGAGCCGAGTGCGGAGCTGAGGCAAGTGGAACCGTGTGGTGGGCATTCTGCGGGATTTCGATTAGGGATGCTCCAGTCCTTTGCAGCGTTGAGGCAACTGGTTGATGCCATGGTTGTGGAGATGCATATTGGATTGGCCTCTTTCGAGTGGGGTTTTGAGTAAGGCAACATTGGAATTCGATGTGGCTTGCGTTGCGATGTCTTGCACGGTTGTGGCTTTGCTAGTGACAAGGCGGGTTCCGACGCGAGGGGTAGCAGAACTCTTCGATTTCTTGTACTTGGTTCTGTAGCGGCTGGGGTTGTTTTGCAATAAGTTACCGCTTTATTGCAGGTGTTATGAAAAGATAGAGAAGGTGTCCTGAAAAGATAGAGAAGCCTACATCGAATTTCTCTATTCATGGTTTATAGCCAAAGTAAAATGATGGCCATTATGTTAATTGCTATCGGAGTAGCTTTGATAGTAAAAGGATCGATGATCTAGAAAAGATGAAAGTGGAATGGCCATCGCTGGGTTGTCGGAAAAGGAGTCGTGAGGACCTCTGGAAACACAAGTGGGAGAAGCATGACCCTTGCTTGAAGTTTTCTCTCAACCAAAAAGCTTATTTCGCAGTGGCCCTCTGGCTCAAAGACACCATCGATCTCGTGGGTGCCTTGGACAAGGAAGGCATTCATCCAAATGGGTAGCAATATAGTTTTTCACACATCAAAAAAGCATTGAATGTGTTTACGAGATATGCTAGAATTGATTGTAATATTAAATCGGAAAAAAAGCAGTTGTATCATATTTAGTTATGTATGGATAAGTACGGTTCCAAATTTATTCCTTTCCTTATAATGCGCCCTTGTTGTGGCGATCACCACGGGTGTTATTCCCTCGCGGAGGTCGAGGCAGAGATCCACAAGAAGTTGGAGCTGAGGGCACTAACAAAGAAGGCCATGGTGCGGGTTGGGGTGTCGGTTATGGTTTCGATGCTGGAAAAGGCCTTGGTCATAATGCTATGGAGATTCAAGCTGGTTGTTGGTGATGGAGGTCAAAGCAATGTCAAGGTGGGAGGTTTTGAATGCAAAGTTAGAGGTGGAGTTGACACTTTTTTTATATGTAAATGGGAATATGACTATAATACCTGGTTAGGCATGCTTACCCTGGGATTGAAATTTCACCAGTAAAGTCTAGATGTAGACATGGGTGATAGTGGGGAGCATGCAATATTCCCGGATACCCTAACTTTGAGGGAGGTTTGGATAGATTTTCTCATGGGAAACCCCAAGTCAAGGAGGGGGGGAATGTTAGGAGAAAATTTGTGGTTTCGGGCACTTGTTTTTGGTAGTACGTGGCTCTAGAGCCACGTACTACCAAAAAACAATTGTGTTTACTTCAAAAGTTTCAATGGCATATTCATTATCTTAGCGGCTATGGTACAAGATGTTTGATTCCTTCATGGTGAGACAAATTTTTACTAGAAGCAAGTATGATCATTGTGTTTACTTCAAAAGTTTCAATGGCATATGGGGGGAATGTTAGGCTATGGTACAAGATGTTTGATTCCTTCATGGTGAGACAAATTTTTACTAGAAGCAAGTATGATCATTGTGTTTACTTCAAAAGTTTCAATGGCATATGGGGGGAATGTTAGGAGAACAATTGTGGTTTCAGGCACATGTTTTGGTAGCCCATGGTTCTAGAGCCCATGGATTGCATGTAATGAATCCTTTAAAAGGGCTTAGAATACTCCCTTGAAATTAGCCTAGAGGTGAAGGGTGAAGGCTCACTTGGCCAGATTCGATCAAGTGAACAAAGAAATATCTTTGTTGGTTATAGTGATGTAATTAAGGGATGTTGATTGTGGGATACTACTCTCCACAAAATTATCACTAGCAGAGATATGTACATGGAACAATCAGGAGTTGTTTAGAATCGCAAAGGGAGATTTATTTGCAAACTCAGGGAATCATTGGATGGCCCAAGGTAACTAGGCTATGGTACAAGATGTTTGATTCCTTCATGGTGAGACAAATTTTTACTAGAAGCAAGTATGATCATTGTGTTTACTTCAAAAGTTTCAATGGCATATTCATTATTTTAGTGTTATGTTGATATGTTTGTTGCAAGCAAAGCATGGTTGAGATCATAAGGCTCAGTTGGATAAGACTTTTGGTGAAGGATCT
Organism: Picea sitchensis; assembly: GCA_010110895.2. Classification (NCBI taxonomy): domain Eukaryota; kingdom Viridiplantae; phylum Streptophyta; class Pinopsida; order Pinales; family Pinaceae; genus Picea; species Picea sitchensis. The sequence goes on from SNQJ01S0015490.1 coordinate 47,352, forward strand.
AGGAGAAACAAAACAAATCTTGGGCATAGAAGTATACAGAGACGAGAAAAATGGTAAGTTGTGGTTATCACAACATAAGTCTATGGTCAAGATATTGATGAGGTTTAGTATGTACTATGAACATTGTGAAACCAGTAAATATCCCTTTAGATTTCCATTGTAAGCTTTCTTCAAGTTTATGTCCTAGTAGTAAAGAAGAAAAAGATTATATCTCTCATGTACCTTATGAGAGTACAGTAGGAAGGATGATGTTTGTGATGGAATGTTCAAATATTTCACATATAGTTGATGTTGTCATTGGACACATGGAAAAACCAGGCAAAGAGCATGGAAATGGGTGCTTCGATATCTTAGAAGCATGAGTATCACCTATAGTAGTTGCAGTGATTTAGCCTATGGTCAGAGGAGATGGAGTGGTCCATACTGGAGCAAACTATGCAAACATGTTCACACAACCATTATTGTTAGAGAAGCTACGGTGGCATTTGGATTCTCTTGGATTGCAGGAAAGGCGATGATTGATTCGTTGGGAAAGGTATCAGGAAAATTGTTGTCAAGGTGGAGATTGTTGGGTAGTGACAACACATATTGGGTAGTGACAACACATACTTTTCAGTTACATTTTGTGGTTGGTTTATCAAGCGTTTGGCTTTCCATATACCTAGAAAATGCTTGAGTATTTTCCGTTTAAATGTAGAAGCACGTAAGGTGCTTCAATGAGACTTGTAAATTCATTTCTTCGTTATTGAATGAGCAATAAAGGATATCATTTCCCCTCTATTCGTGTGTGTTGTATGATGTGTTTATCTTCTGTTATTTTCTTTGTTCATTAATATCTGGTTTGCAGGTGGATCCAGACAGACTTGCCATTTTTCATGGAGTTTGATAATTACGAAAAGCTCTTCCTTGGAGAAGTTACTATCTAATATGTCCCTATCCAAAGAGGAAATGTTAGGGAGGATTTTGTAACATTGATGCCTAGCTTCCACCACGGTATTTGTGGAGGCACGTGGAGAAAAAATATTTTGAAAATTTAACTTCACACATTTTTTATCTGAATAAGGTTCCTCCTCCAAAGAGCCATCCAACCTATGCAAGACAATAACCTTATTAATTCAATTCTTCCTGTTATCGCACAAGTTGTAGGTTGGGAAAAGCCTGACCCAAACTACAATATGGAGACAACTAAGAGAACACCTACCCACTGTCACCTTATATAGGTATTCCCATCACTTTAGAGATGAAGTAATCACCTCAACGGGGGAATCTCGGTGACCCTGGGGAAATGGGATGGAAGATGAAGAAGAGTCCCCCTATAGGTCAATAATGGAAGGTAAGAAGGGCTTGAAAAGAGTCTCGTAGATGGTAGAAGATGTGCCATAGTATAAAAGACCTGCCGAGAAGTGATGGTAGAAGATGTGCCACAGTATAGAAGACCTGTCGAGAAGTGATTGTACCTGCCCGAGACACAAGGAAAATAAAGATACAAGCCCAATAATATGTTGGACAAGCAAGTTAATCTTTTTGTCCCTAATTGTAGCAATAAACGATAATATATATTAGCAACAAAGAGTAATAAGAACTGCAAATAAAGTTGCTAAAAGTCTAGTTAAGATTTGCAAGAGACAAGGTAGCAATGTCTAGTTTAACTCAAGATTGAAAGAGCAAGACTTTAGCATGAAAAGTAAGGTTGTTATAAACAAGTACTGCAGAGATAATTATCAGCCTTATGGCTGTAGCAAACAAGTTGTTACAACAACAAATTCGACCACTAAAACTTACAAAGAAACCACCCAAAAGATGCACTGAGATTATTAATTATTGTGGAAAACTTTTAGCAAATTCTAACGGTTGAAATGTGAGTTATTAAGAGATTTGTATTAGGGTTTATGCATCCCTAATGGCTGTAGATTAAAATTTATAATAGCTCCAACAAGACTAAGAGAACCAAGATGCCCTAGAGGGTTTGGCAACCTCAAGGCATCCACAAAAGAATCCAACTTAAACAAGATGGATATCTCACCAAAACACGTTTACCAATGCAAACAATTTTACTTCTCCAATGTAAAAAATCAGATTAGTGCCTTTATAATAGGGTGAATGGAGTCTTTAAAGCACAAGTTAGATCAATAAGATCCCTAGGGGTGTAAATCCTCTTACTCTCTAGGGTCTGCCAATCAAACTAGGGTAAATCTAGGAGGGTATACACACTTGTATTTATCCTAGCAACCCTTGTCCAAGAAATGACTTATAAACTTAGCAAATGAGATGAAGCTTAATGGAGGGTGTATGCAACATACTCCTCCTAGGGTTTCAACCTAAGTTACCAGAAAACGGATACGGATACGGATCCGCCAGATTTTTGAAAAGCCAAGATCCGGATATGGCGGGGAAACGCCATGTACAAAAAATATAATAATATTTTAAATTTTTTAAAATATATATTCAAAGTTAAGAATCAAAACCATTCATGAATCACAACATTAGAACTGAAATCATTAAATCATTTGTAAATCTGTAGACTGAAATCATGATGCATCATCTCATAATATCATATAAAAAGGATAATAGTAAATACTAAATTGAGTGCCTATAGCCAAACTAACTTCCTACATTAGAAAGACAAACTAACAGACTTAAAGTTTTGGCCTCACAACAGATTTTAGAGGCAAACTCAAAGATTTTAAAGCTCTGGCCTCACAACCTTAAAGTGTTAAAACTTGAAACCAAGATTGAGTTGGAGAGGTATTTCATTGTTTGCTTAAATGTTAAATGTATAAATAATATAAAAGCATTAATAATTTTATTGTATAAAAGAAAACACAATGCATTAATAATTTAATTGTATAAATTACGCTGAAAACCCTTTGGGATCCGCGTGTGTGGAGTCGATAGAAACTGGGATGCGTTTCAAAAGTCAGGATCCGTTTCTGATGCAAATGGAAACATCTTGCTGGGAGATCCTAGCCGTTTATGGGCGGATCCGGATCCAGATCCGGTTCCGAAACGCGGATCCGCGGATCCAATATCTAGAGGGACCGAATCCAGTAACATAGGTTTCAACCAACAATAACCAAGAACAAGCAAGAAATAACTAACCAATGCAGATTTTCCTTACCAATTCCAAGAAAGAGAGAGATCAAACCCTAGTTCACCAAGCATTTACCATTCAAGAGCAAGTAAAGAAGCCTCCAAGAGATTCGCACCACTTAGCCTCATCCAATCACCAAGAGATAAGACCAAAGAGCATTTGCACAAGACAGAGATACCAAAAATTCCCAAGAGGGCGCAAATTTCAGCCAACTAGTCTTCTCACAATGGGAGAACTATGATTTAAATGAGATACAAATGATCTCTATTTATACAAAATGTTCTAAACATTGTTTGTCCACATAACTTATAGGGTAAACAACAAAATAAGGGGACAACAACCCTTATTTTTCCCCTTTACACAAAACAATACTTTTTAATTCATGTTTTGCACATAAAGTAAACCCTAAAGTAAGACGTCACCCTTCTAGGGTGACATTTGGCACTTTTGCAAGTCGTTGGAGTAGGAGATGGGTGAGATAGGCCTCCAAAGGCCAAGCATCTTCGATCCAAGCTTATTCTCCACTATCCATGGCTTCCTTCCTTCAAAACATGCCAAGTGTCCTCAAACACAACCAAACCCTAGCCCTACCATGATGTCAAGCCATCGAGGGTGATGTTTTGGCCTTCTTAGGCAAATCGTTTGGGTGGTAGGGGCTAGGTTAGATCCTCCATGATGTCTTCTAGGCCTCCAAAGGCATGTCTTCATCATCTGACATGTGGGCCCTGGTATCCAACCTATGGGCTTTAAGCCCCATGGAAGCCGAAGCTAGGCTTGTTCTTCCAAAACTATCCATCCCCTGGGTCCTGCAAAGACAAATGGATACGCCCTCCAAGGATCTCAATTCAAATGCATCATGATGAGTAAATCAAATCAATAAAAGAGCCATCTAATCAACCACCTCATCAAAATAAACCAATGCTCAAATACCTTATGCAATTTGCTAAGTTTAGGTATGGGAGGGTTGACAAAACGACCTATTGGGTGAATCGTACCTCAAGTTTAGGGGTGTTTCTCGAGGGGACCTCCTTCTAAGTCACGTGGGTGAGGTTTCATGGATGGGGGGAAGACTTTTGGGCATGGGGTTCATGACAAACAAGGGGTTGTAGTGTCTCATTTATGGGTGCCTCTGTAGAGGGTGTGTTGCACCTTCATTTTCAATGCAACCTTTTTCCAAGCCCATTTGTTGCCTTTTATTCTTTTAGGATGTTTCCAAGTTGAAGCCAAGGTGGGGCTTCTACCTAAGCATGAAAAATTGTGCCCAACTTGACTCTACCCTGGTCACATCATGCTTCCCCAAGTTGAAAACATGTGTGGGGATTCTACCTAAGCAATAAAAATAACGCCCACACATGCTCCACCCTGGTTGGCATTTTGTTATATTTATTTTTCATGGGTCCCATTAGTTTCTTATGAGAGACATTTCATTGTCCTCAGGATCCCTGGGAGAGCATCTAGAAGGGACAACCCCTTCACTTACTAGGGCGTAATGTCAACCACCAAACTGAAACAAGGCAAAGAGTATAATGTCCAAGCAAACGTTACATAATCAAAAGCAACAATAGATGAAACAAACTCAAATTCCTCAAATATTGAAATGACACTCACCATAATACCTGACTTGTACCTCATGGAGCAAGACCCAATGTCTTCTGGAGGCCAGCTAATGTGGTGGATACCGTCGTGATGAACCTGGAGCTGTGGTGGTGAGGTGGGTCTCTGTCTGTGCAAGTGGACACTGTTGGTCAAGTTATCTCTCGGTACTCCATGTATGCAACCTGAGGGACTCGAGACATCATCTCCTTAGTTATCCCTAAGAGTTGGGGATAACACTTCCTCTTAAGGAAGTCAATGTAAAACTTTGAAGCTTCATCCGCTACCTAAATCCTTTGTAAATGTGCCCATACACGTGCACCTCTAGCCACATATTCCTCCTCTCATCTATTATAGGCCTCAAGCTTAACTACTTCCTCTTATAGGGTAATGTTATGAAGATCTTCGTCTAAGAAAATCTTGACCTCCTCAAGCCTATTCTTTGAATCTTTCAACTTCTTTGAAGCTTCATCCCCTACCTAAATCCATTGTAAATGTGCCCATACACGTGCACCTCTAGCCACATATTCCTTCTCTCGTCTATTATAGGCCTCAAGCTTAATTGCTTCCTCTTACAAGGTAAGGTTATGAATATATTCATCCAAGAAAATCCTAACCTCCTCAAGCCTATTCTTTGAAGATTTCAACCTAAGAAAATCGTGACCTCCTCAAGCTTATTCTTTGAAGATTTCAACTTCTTTCTTTGCCTTCATGCCACTATTCTCTCCCAATCCTTCATTAACTTCATTGTTTTACAAATAGTAGCTTCCCACCAAAGGAATCAACCCCTTTCCTTTTGTGGCCTTAGGGAAAGGTCCCAAACTTTGTGTACCAACACCTTGAAATTAAGCATAGAGGGGCTTCCGCAGTGCAAGATATTAGATATTATTTTCGGGATTAACTGTGTAGTGTAAGTCATTAATCTATGACCCATATCCATGAGTATTAGTCACAACCGACCAATAATTCTCATGATTTGAATAGTCCACTTAGCACTCATTGCATTGGGTGATGCTCACAGGGGTGAAGAAATGGGATTGAAACCAACGAAATGAATCGCATAGCATCAATCATCACTTCCGGGGCTTGCACCCGGTAACAATCATCACTTCCTCGGGCTTTTCTGCACCCGCAGAATTGTGACTCTCAGTGTGTCACCTAACCAAGACGCCTTCAAGCTGCTTTTAATCGGTATAAGCCTCACAATCAAGCCCACTTAGCTTGCTACCCATTTCCGGTGTGTAAAACCTTAGCAAGTATTGTGCCTTATGAACTACTCAATTAGAGCTCCATTCAATTTCTACATTTAGTTACATAGAGGTATACCATGAGATATTAGATATTATTTTCGGGATTAATCAAGGTAGTGTAAGTCAAGGTTAATCTATGACCATATCCACAGAATAGCTGTATAAAACCAATAATTTCGCGATTTGAATAGTCCACTTAGCACTCATTTCATTGGGTGATTCTCACAAGGGTGAAGAAATGGATTGAAACCAACGAAATGAATCGCGTAGCATCAATCATCACTTCCGGGCTTGCACCCCAGAACCGTGACTTCCTAGGTGGTCACCCAACCTAAGACGCTGCCTGCTGCGCTTAACTGTGGAGTTTCCCACAATCAAGCCCACTTAGCTTGCTACCCCATCGCAAACCTTAGTATTGTGGCTCTATGAACTACTCAGCTAGAGCCCCTTCAATTTCTTATTATTTAAGATAGAGGCTACCAAGTAAAGGAAAGATATATTAGATAGCTATTTTCGATTAACTGCTGTGAGTGTAAGTAAGTCATATTAATCTATGACCCATATCCAATAGAGTATTAGCTCTAAACTAATAATTTCATGATTTGAATAGTCCACTTAGCACTCATTGCATCGCGTGCTCATTGTGGGTGAAGAAATGGGATTGAAACCAATCAAATGAATCACATATCATCAATAATCACACATGGATCTTGCACCTAGTAACCAAGACTACCTATGAAGGTCACTCATCCTAAAACTCCTCTAGCTCAAGCGTGCTTAAATTTGGAGTTTTCCCCACAATCAAGCCCAATTTCAGCTATACCCATTTGAAAAATCTTAGCAAGTATTGTGCCTTATGAATTACCTAGTTAGATCTCCCTTCACTCCTATTATTTAAGCATAAAGGGCTTCCCATGTTGGATCGATATTAGATATTATTTTTGGGAATGATTTGAATGTCCACTTAGCACTCATTGCATTGTGATGCTCACAGGGGTGAAGAAATGGATTGAAACCAATGAAATGAAAAGCATAGCATCAAACATCACTGGCTTCAGGACTGTAACTGTGGATCTCCTGTGTGGTTTGTCACTCATCCTAAGATCTTCCTGCCTGCCGCTTTAATCAGGAGCTCTCACAATCAAGTTCACTTAGTTGCTACCCTATTTGCAAAAACCTTTAGCAAGTATTGCAGCCCATGACCCAATTAGAGCTCCCTTCACTCTTATTATTTAAGCATAGAGGGGTTTCAAGTAGTTGCAAGATATTAGATATTATTTTCGGGAGTGATTTGAATAGTCATATCTTCTAGTGACTTGCATTGGGTGATGCTCAGGTAAAGAAATGGGATTGAAACCAGCTAAATGAATCACATTGCATCAATCATTACTTCTGAGGCTTGCACCCAATAACCAGTACTTCCCATGTGGTCACCCATCCCAATATGCCTTTGGCTCAAGTGCGCTTAACTGTGTAGTTTTCCCACAATCAAGCCCACTTAGCTTGCTAATCCATTTGAAAAACTTTAACAAGTATTGTGCTCATGAACTACCCGCTTAGGAGCCTTTCTACCTATTATTACATAGAGGTTTTCCGCAGCAGTAAGATATTAGATATTATTTTCGAGAATGATTTGAATAGTCCACTTAACACTTCTTGCATGGGATGCTCAAGGTGAAGAAATGGGATTGAAAAACCAATCTAAATGAATCGCATAAGCATCAATCATCACTTCCTGGCTTGCACCCGTAACCAGACTTTCCTGTGTGGTCACCATCCTAAGACGCTTTGCCTAAGCTTTAACTGTAGTTTTCCAATAATCAAGTCTCCTCCCACTTAGCTTGCTACCCATTTTGCAAAACCTTAGCAAGTGCCTTATGAACTACCCGCCATTCCCTTCACTTCATTAAGCATAGAGGCCTCGCAGTTGCAAGAGGGATAATATTTTCGAGAATGATTTAAATAGTCCACTTAGCACTCATTGCATCGGGTGATGCTCACGTGGGTGAAGAAATATCTACTAGCTTAATCCCTAAAAATAATATCTAATATCTTGTAATCACGGAAGCCCCTCTATGCTTAAATAATAAGATGAAGGGAGCTCTAACCTGGTAGTTCATAAGCAACAATACTTGCTAAGGTTTTGTAAATGGGGTAGCAAGCTAAGGGGCTTGGTGGGGAAAATCACGCTAAGCTGGTTTATATGCCTTGGGATGGGTGACCACCTAGGAAGTCCTAGCTACCGTAAGTGCAAGTATTTTCCCCGGAAGTGATGATTGATGCTATGCTGATTCATTTCGCTGGTCCCATTTCAATTCCTGAGCACCATGCAATGAGTGCTAAGTGGATCATTCAAATCATGAGAATTATTGGTCAGCCATGAATAATACTCATGGATATGGGTCATAGATTGACGACTTACACGCCAGCTAATCCCTAAAAATATTCTCCACATCTTGCATTGTGGAAGCCCCCTATGCTTAAATAGTCAAGAGTGAAGGGAGCTCTAATCGGTGTTCATAAGCACAATAATTTGCCAAGGTTTTCGTAAGTGTTGGCGCAAAGCTAAGTGTGCTTGATTGTGGGGAAAAATCCACAGTTAAGCACGCTTGAGCCAGAGGCGTCTTGGGATGGGTGACCACCTGGGAAGTCCTGGTTACCGAGTGCAAGCCCCGAAAGTGATGATTGATGCTATGCGATTCATTTCGTTGGTTTCAATCGCATTTCTTCACCCCTGTGAGCATCACCCGATGCAATGAGTGCTAAGTGGACTATTCAAATCATGAGAATTATTGGTCAGTTGTGACTAATACTCATGGATATGGGTCATAGATTAATGACTTACACTACATAGTTAATCCCGAAAATAATATCTAATACCTTGAAATTAGTTGAATCAAGGGGAGAACATTCATCTTGAAAAAGAAAGAATGTCTATCATAAAAAACATGCCCAATTGTGATGGTGGTGGACATAGGAAGGTGATCAAATTTCATTGCATCCATAACGACCATCCCAGGGACCATAAAACTTATCTAGCCTCAACCACCATAATTCAATCCCTTCTCTTCCAATTAGGGTAAAAATTAGTAGAAAAACCTTGCACCCATCCAAAGCTTGTGCTCTTCGGAACTAGTGATGACACTACCAACACCACCTCCCTATAACCACACCATTCAACCATATTGAAGTCTCCACACAAAATCCATTCTAGAAGAAGCCATCCAATCCCATATCGCACACCTCTCGAAACTAGAGTTAGGATCATAAATGAAACACAAACCTACAAGCTTGTCCTTTGTTGATTTTTCATATGAAATAATATTGTATATGAATATATTATTACAATGATGAGTGTTCCATATATAGAGAACATATGGTGACCATCCATGAAAGGATGCGTCCCTTGAATAATAAATAACTACTTATTTATTATAGATATTTATACTTTATATTATAAATATCATGTCATATGTATATATCTAGAAGAATGTCTTCTCGATGTTGTCCAAACATCAACACTCCCTCTCAATGAGGGAGACATTCTTCATCATGCCAAAACTTGTCTCTGAAGTATACAAACTCCACTCTAGACTCATGACACATGTCATTCTTGGGAGATGTCTCTCTCCCACTTGAACCGAGGGGAAACTCCTTATGTGGCTTTCCCTATGAGCCAATTGACTCTCTCTGAGATTAGGCTCACTTTAGGTCCGCATGTGATAGCATCTAACATCTTTAAGTCTTTATCATTCCAAGTAAAATCACCATGACTAAGAACAAAGATCACACCAAGGCCATTTACCACAAGTGCACCCCTATGAGTGAATGTCAGCCCAATGCTATTTGATACTATTGATGATTACAGCTGCGTGAGACATCCTCTAGGACACAGACCTGAGAGAGAGCCCCTGAGATGGGTGTGTGGTTCCTATCTGAGACAGAACTAGAACGTAGTGATGACCTCCTCCTTACAGAGAGTTGAGAAGAACTCCAAATGATTCTCCTGTGTAACGCTGTGAGAAAGAAGATCCGTTGAGTTAGACATACCTGTGGCTGAGCACAAGGTGAATGTGTGAATTCCCATGAGCTGGGTGCATCATTATGAGACATAGATGAAAACGATGTATTAGCCTCCTCTGAGTAGAGAGTTGAGATGATGAACTCCAGATGACTCTCCTGTGTAATGCAGTGGGAAAGAAGATCTGTTGAGTTGGATGTGCCTGTGGATGAGCACAGGTGAACGTGATCCTAGTGGATGAGCACTAGTGAGTGTGGTTCTCCTGTGAGACACAGTGAGATAGAGATATGGATGTTCCCCTAGTGGCTGAGCACTAGTGGGTGTATGAGATCCCTTGCTATATTGTTCAAGAGTCAAACTTACCTGTAACCCTAATTGTAATGTAAAGGGTACAGGTCGGCCCCACCTTAATGTAATAGATAATTAATGTAAAAGATAATTAATCTGGTAATTATTAATTATATTGTGAGCTAGTGAGGTCGGCCCTATTGTGCCAATAGACACTTCTATTGACAGGTTCAGTCTAATATAAATAAAGGTAAATTCCTCATTGAGGAATCATATCTCAAGTGTGAGTTTGGAAATTTCAGCAAGTACATCTTCTTGGGAAAAGTGCGCACCTCTCTTGGGCGCTAATCTTCTAGGGTTTGTGAGCACCCTTTTGTGTGCTAGGTTTTCTTGGTGGCGGAGGTCTTTCTCTTGAAGAATATAGCAAATGATTGGCTGGGTTTTCTTCCCTTGTTGAGAAGGGTTTCCCAGGATGCTTCTTGTGTACTTGTGCATGGTGTTTCTTCTTGTGATCTTGGTTGCTGCAACAAAATTGTTTATGGTTTAAGTAAAATGCTAAAATGGAATGAACTTCATGCTTAAACCTTGCCTATTGAAAAATCAACAGATACATGGAAAGCACCTCGAGTCCATATCACTCCTTGTCATGATCAAGGAAGGACTACGCTTTGGCCCATTTATCACAAGTACACCCTTGTGATAAATGTATCCTATCTCCATTGGTCTGCAGCCCAATCTAGAAGAAGGTTTGCCCTATGCTTACTAGGGCCATTCACTTGTGTTTATACACGTCATGTAGTTGGTATCCACAAGACTTGAGCTAGCTCATCCTACAAGGGGTGGCCAATCCCTTGGGGTTGATCAAGCTAAGTCATCTTGGACCATACTTGACATATCGAGGTTCCCTCATGAAACCAATGTCTCAACTCACTCATGAACTGTGTCCATACTAGACATCTCGTAGTTCCCTTGTGGAACACATGTCTAAGACATCAAGGTTCCCTCATGGAAACAATGTCTTCTCTAAGACACATCGAGGTTCCCTCATGGAACCAATGTCCCCCAAGACATATCGAGGTTTCCTCATGAAACCAATGTCTTGGTTCCTTCATCTGACCATCTAAGGCATGTCAGGATGAAGTCCACGTTCTCCCCTACTAGTCAACACAGGACCCTCTAGGGAGAATGTCTCTCGTTTGTTGCCTCAAACATCAATGCTCCCTCTTAACTAGGAAGGTATCTTTCCACGATGTCTTCATCTAGTAGTCCACTGACTACTCTACAATCAACTAGTAGCACACAACTACTACCATACTATCGGTAGCTCAAATCATCTATCACAGTCATTGTGATCAAGTAGTAGCACACGGCTACTTCCAAGCGATCTGGTAGTCTCCATGGCAATCATCTAGTAGCACACAGCTACTACAATGCCATCCAATAGAACACCACTGTGTTGATCCATAGTAGTACACAACTACTGTCCAGTGGTACACAACCACTGCTAATAGCACACAACTACTGTCCAGTGACACATAGTCACTGCTAGTGTACACAACCGTTGTAGTAGCACATAGCTATTGTCCAAAGACACACAGTCTCCGCCAGTGATACACAACCACTGCAGTAGCACACAACTACTGTCCAGAAACAGACAGTCTCTACCATAGTCATGACATGTGTCCCGCAGTTGTCACGCACTCAACGAAGTGTCATGTGACTACAAGGACCATTCTTCCTGATCAGGTCGCCATCTGTGCCACAGGTAGGGACAACTTTTACAAGTACACATTATTTTCTAGAATATTCTTTTTCGAATATATGTACTATGAAGACCAACCATAGTTACAAAAAATTCAACACTCACTCTTAACTAGGGAGGTATTCATAACAACTAGCTAAATGTATTCAAGTTGACCAATTTTATCTAATGAAAAGTTACATGAAATATATTATGATATATCATCAACTGCATCATATCTGAGCCATAATTCATCTGGCATGGTGCACATCAAGTCATATCATCCACTGTATCATCTCTAAACCGTATTAGCATGATGCGAATGCATCATATCTAAGTTGTACTGGCATGATGTGGAGTATCATCTACATCATCTCTAAGTTGTACTAGCATGATGCTTTTGCATCATATCTGCGTTGTACTAGCATGATGCTTTTGCATCATATCTACGTTGTACTAGCATGATGTAGATTAGTGCCTCTGCATCATCTATAGGTTGTACTAGCATGATGCTACTGCATCATATCTAAGTTGTACTAGCATGATGCGAGTCAGGCAACTGCATAATCTCTAAGTTGTACTAGCATGATGTTAATGCATCATATCTAAGCTGTACTAGCATGATGCGACTTCAGACATCTATATCATATATAAGTTGTATTAGCATGATGAAAAAGCATCATATCTAAGTTGTACTAGCATGATACAGATCAACACTCCCTCTCAACCAAGGGAGCAATCTCCACAAGTCCCAACTTGTCCCTGAAGTATACAAACTTCCCTTTGGACAAGGGCTTCATCAGAATATCCGCTATCTGCTCATCGGTGGAGATATACTGGAGTTTTACTTCTCCCTTTTGGACTCGATCACGGACGTAATAATACTTGATCTCAATATGCTTTGACTTGTCATGGAACACCGGGTTCTCTAAAAGCTTCACACAACTTTGATTGTCACAGAATATCACAATCGAATTCGAGACCTGATCAAATAATTTAGAAATCAACTTACGGGGCCATATTGCTTCCGTACAAGCATCACATGCTGCAATGTACTCTGCCTCTGTAGTGTTGAGTGCCACATACTTTTGTTTCCTGCTAATCCAAGATATCATGGCTGAGCCCAAACTGAAGCAGGTACCCGAGGTACTCTTCCTGTCATCCGCACTCACTGCCCAATCAGAGTCTGTATATCCATACAATTGTACATCACTGTTTGAGACATATCTCAAACCATAATTCAGTGTACCACATAAGTATCTCAAGATATGTTTTGCAGTTATCCAATGCTCATGTCTAGGCTACACCTGGAACTGACTCAATGTGTTTATAGCAAAGCATATGTGCGGCTTGGTATTCACCAAATACATCAATGAGCCAATCAACTATCTGTACATGGACGGATCAACCAGTTCAGAGTCTGAGTTTCTCAATTTTTTCAAATTAGTCACCATGGGAGTAGCCATGGATTTGCAATCCATCATCCCAAACTTCTAAAGGATCGTGATAACATACTTCCCTTGACCAAGAAATATCTTACCTGGCTTCTGCCATACTTCTAATACCAAATAGTAATGAATTAAGCCAAGATCCTTTATCTCAAACTCTAAGTCCAACTCCCGCTGTCACTGTAGCAAACCCTGCTTTTCCAATTTGCCTCACTGGATACTCCCTCTTTCTGGGAGAACCCTCTTGCCATGAACCTTCTTCTCACAAATTTCTTGCAATTTTCAGAGAATAACTAGTTGATCTATCACTAGGTCAAACAATACATAGTCAAATCTTTAATACACTAGCAAACAATAAATCTCAAGGATATAGTTCTTTGTCTTGTTTTAGCTCTAAATAGACATGTATCTTCTAGCCAAAACACCAATAAATATGATATATGAAGTCAAACCAATTGCTAGGTATTAGGTGAATATCGATTAATGGGCAAAATTTTATTTTACCACCAGTCGACTTATACCAAGTTGAACCTATGATAGTCAATTTCCAATTGATGGAAATACACATCTAACAAAGGCCAATATAGTGAAATTCTGGTCTACTCTTCTAGATCTCACCAATCTGTCCTTGATATACAACGACAACAAACTTTCCAACTGGTCGATATCACTGTCGACAAGCCTTTGTGCATCATCCCACGAGTTTCCTTTCTCCCGCCTCAACTTGTTTAGCAGTTTCTACAAAATGGGCAGTATGGACCTCTTGCACCATCCCTTAGGACCACTATTGCATGCATGCAACACTGTCTGCACATATGCATACCGGAGAAGTTACTCAAATAGAACAGTTTTTCCAATAGATTGAGATTCGCCTCATTTGCAAGCATACAGTCATGCTCCATCTCTCTGAATTGATGGATTAAAGTCAACACCGAGTCCGGAAGCTTGATCAATATTTCAACTGTGCAAGCTATGGAAGCAATCATCTTCCTGCTTCACCCATTATAGGAAAGACTCATGATGGTTCTCACTGCTTTCTCCTGAACAAGAGGAGAATTCAAGAGCAACAAATCCGAGAGCCTCTACGGGAGTCCATAGATGGAAGCAATCTTGATTTTGTTGGCCATGTTGCTTGTCGACAGATTCCAAAGCAAACTCGAAGCATTGGATTGTGCAGCAAATGATTCATGGAAGAGAAACGCTACAACTTTCTCCATTGATCTATGCTCCTTCAATATTCTCTCTCTGTTAATCGGGTTGAACGATAGACTCTCCAGGACCTTAACTGCATATGCTCTAACACTCCATGAATCAGGATATTCAACAAGTGTTGCGAGCCTTTGAATGGTGATGTGATTAGAAGCTATTCTCACCTCATTTTCCTCGGGCATGGAGAGCATATAAAGCGCCTCAGTGGCCTCCTCGAGCATGGTGGTCGATCCATATTTCAGTAAATCGATCACCCTCGATATTGTACCTTCATAGTTAGCAAGATCTAGCAGAGAATGTAAGAATCCCAACATTAACAGATCCAGGCCTCTTATCTGTTGTATTTCTGAATCCGAGTCCAGCATTGATACAGCGAATCCGATAGCCATCGAGGAATTTGAATACTCAATCCTTTTGCAAACCTGGATCCACTGTACCACCAACGATTTATGATTATAATTATCAATGCTCTCGATCAGATTTCATAAGCGCTCTGATAATCGTGCAGTGTGTTAAATTTTTATATGAGATGGAAATCTTCACACAAGACTCATTTTCCTAAGCCCCTCCTGTGAGGGAGTCAAGTCCAGTCCTTCTTTGATACCATGTTGATTTCTCATATGAGATAATATTGTATATGAATATATTATTACAATGATGAGTGTTCTATATATAGAGAACATATGGTGACCATCCATGAAAGGATGCATCCCTTGAATAATAAATAACTACTTATTTATTTATTATAGATATTTATACTTTGTATTAAAATATCATGTCATATATTATAGATGTTAAAGGATCCCAATAATATATATATATATATATATACATATATAAAAGACATTCTAGATGTTGTCCAGAACATCAACATCCTTTAACATCTATTATTGGGATCCAATAAATGATTAACCACAAAACTCGAAAAGAAGCGGGAAACAATGAGACCACCATCCCCTCCTTGCATGTGATGTGTAGCCCGGAGTGGATCTATCACAACAAAAATTCATTCTACATCTCAATTTAAAGCCACCACATTTAACTCCCTGAAGAAAAAAACCCTCGAGCCCTATGTTGACAAAGCCTTGAGCTTCTGTGGAATCTGGTTTACCCTAGTTACAATCCTTGAAAAGAGAGTAAGTGCTGACAGGTTCCCTAGGATGTGTGTTTCACGGAAATATATATATATATATATATATAGTTTTATAATATATCACTTATAATGTATAAGTTATACTGATAACTTGCCTAATAGTCCAGACTCCATAGCAGACCATCATGACCTGTCTAGCAAGGGCTCAGGTTCTCTCTCAAACACTCCTCCAGCACCTCCCTGCAAATGCCCGTCCAGCATCAACCCTCTTAGCTAATTGACAGTTGGCAACAATCATTCTGGCACAGAGACATTTCGACCAATGCAGACTCCAGAGCATAATGAAGATGAAATTAGAGATATACAGAGCACAAAACTATACATGGCAGTGATCGGACAGTGAAAAACACCAAAATTATGCAGAGCATAATGATGATGAAATTAGAGATATACAGAGCACAAAACTATACATGGAAGTGATCGGACAGTGAAAAACACCAAAATTGGATGGTGATAAGCCAACCAGATTTATTAAATACATGGCAGCTTGGCTCAAATATGCAGGTGAGACAAGCATCATTCATCATTGTTAATATTCAGTGAAAATAACCGAATTTAATCTGCCACTTTGGTATTTGCAGATTTTCGAATTTTTTCCATTAAATCCAGAGAATCATGTGATTTAGGTTGCGTCGTCTGTGAGAAATCAAGAATGTTCACTGAAGAACTTGTTCAAGGCAGTATGGAATTTGGCTGATGCATAGTGATTGTTCTGCAGCACTCACAGGGGTATTGGAGCTCTCCGCTTTTAAGGTAGGCTCTTCCTTACACACTCTCTACTGTTGTTCGGTTCTTTTGTTAGCATTGAGGGCTTTAATTTTCTTTAAGATTTTCTCTGCTTTTTCAATTTTTGAGGCTAGCCCTCTGGTAGAGTGGGTATTGGTTGACCCTGTGAGCCTTAAGCCTACTTCCCTGTCACTGTCTGGTTTCTGCCAAGCCCTTAATCTTCTCCCCATCCCCAATTTTTTCTGTAGCATCATGATTAAGAGAGGACATACGCTTCCCCTCCAAGGAGGAAAAGGGTAAAGGTGTGAATTTTTCTGAGAAAAGCTCATCCGTAAAAGATTAGGTTGGAGCAAATGAAAAAACAATATGCATATTACAGACATGTCAGGGAAGATAAGAAGGTAACAAGGGAACATGCACCATCGAACACTACCAAGCAGACTTTCATAGGAGACCAAAATAAAGAGGACATTGTGCAGCTGCAATGGAGTGCACAGTGATGGAGGATTGTAACATAAAAGAGGACATTGGCATTGTAAAGTATGGCTATGGGGACAAGGAGAAAGACCCCATCCAGATAACATGAATAATCACATTGCAGCCAGGGGGCAATTTTTGCTATGATATGCATACTATGTCATAATATACCATGCTAGAATAAACGAAGCCATCAGTTTTGCAGAGAAAATCTATCCAGTGATCAGCTTGGTTCGGGCGGGTTAGACCAACTTCTCACTTTCACTTTGACGGGGCTAATTCTTCTTTTTATAATTCATTCGGCTCGCTTGCTGGCATGGTAGGGAGTATTAGAAAATCTAAAAAATACAGCTTTTGTTTTATAAGTGCTGGGCAGCAGAGGATTAGCCTAAAGTTTAAACAAAGGAGTCCAGACATAGAAATGAAGAAGAACTTGTGAAAAAAGGCTGAATTTTGTAATATAGAGAAATTAAAAAGCTCAGATGGAAACTATACTAACATGTCAAAAGCAGCCATTGTCACTCTTTCTACCTATTGATGTAAATCAATCAAGTTATATTATTAGAACTTCTGAACTATCAAGTACGTATCAGAAAGACCAAAAACAGAGTCTATCAAGGGAATGGCATTGGCAGATCTGGAGCAGCAGCAGCAAAGATCTGGAGTAGCAATGCCGATCTGAAATAACAGTGTAGCAGAATCAGAGATCAAGAATGGGTCAGCCCTAGGGTTATTATTATTTTCCTATTATTTTGTTGTGACAGGTCAGACATGGGTCCTCGCAACCTTGATCCCACATCAGATCAGCCTGTCCCACGTTTGTCTGTGTTAGGTCAGCTCTGTTCCACCTGCATCAGGTAAGCCCTGTCCCTATCTCGTGACCCTCTCCCTGACGTGGTCATGTCCCACCTCTTCACCCACAGCAAGTATCAGCAGTGCAAAACCACAGATCAGGTGTAATGTACCCAATACATTCTGTGCACCTGGAAGATAAGGGGTACTTCTTGAAACCACCAAATTCATGCCAACTTCTCGTCTTTGATACCAAAATTGATTATATGGACTAGCTGTAGAATTTGGCAGTGGAAATACAGCTACAGCAGCCTTTAACCATCAGTTCAAACTTAGCACAAGCATGCAGCTTTATAATCATTTCAGCCATGAATATGCAAATTAAAATCATGAGCACAGAACTGCACAAACTGGAAATAATTGTTGAAATATTGTAACTGCAAAGAGTATTCTATGTATTATTGAGTTATTATTAATTAGATCAATCCCCTTTTGTGGATTGATCATGTTGGGCTTTGTAAATGACCAAAATCCCCTTTTGTGGATTGGTCAAACCCTAATTATATCATGCTAATTAAGAAGTCGCCCCCCAGGGCTAATTAAAGTGGTTTTAACGACTAAGTGAAGAGGTCGGCCCTACCCAGTGAAGAGACACCTCCCTAGCGCCTGCCAGCTAGTATAAATAAGAGAGGCTAGCACCTCATTCATTCACTCACTCAACTCACTCATCTAGTGCGCAAGTTTGAAGGAAGCTGCAATTGCCAGTTGCTGGAAGAAGGAAGAGAGAGGCACATTGCTCAGTGTTGGATATTCTCTAGTGTCCTGGTTTATTGTCTTGGCATTGTATTGGCTATCTATATTAAGGAAGTTTTTGTTGGGTTTTCTCCCCCATGAGGGTTTCCTAGGATAAATGTTGTGTATCTTGTGATTATGTTTCTCTCAGTGATCCTGCATATGCTATTATTGTCTAGTAAATTGAAAAGAAACTTAATAGCAGCTCAAATTTTAACATGGTATCAGAGCTAAGTTGAAGAGAGCACCTTTCACTAGATAAGAAAAAACGTCACTGTTGTCATAAGAAAATTAGGGTTTTTTGTTAAAGAGGAATTTCAACCTAAACACTTCTAGGGAAGTGCGCCCTAGCCCAACAAACTCATTGGCAGCTTGAGCGCACTTTTTCAGTGGATAGAACTCCTGGAAAGGGAAACCCTAGTTTTCACTGGTACCAGAAAACCAGAATCAGTACCAATCCAGATTTTGCACAAGCTTAGTTTCAAGGGGTAAAAATTGGATTTTCAGAAAATTGACTGCACTAGCCTACTCGCCGCAGCCCAACACATCTAGTCCCTGGATCAGAATTCCAAAATTTGAAAGTTGAAAAATTAGGGTTTCCTCATAAAACCCTAAGTTGATGTTGCAGTTGCAGTACCAGTTGCAGTGAAAGTTTTTGTGAAGTGTTGGGACTGTTGTGTTATTGTCCCAATGCACCTTACCCTAGCAAGATACTGTCAGAGAGGATAGTTTGAAGAAAGCACTACTCATCTTGAGTGAAGGAGACTTGAAAGAAAAGAAACACACTCATTCTTGAGGACAAGACTCCAAGTTCTAGGTTTGATTGAATAAGTTGATAGGATTCAAAGTTGCACATGACAAGTTGATAACTACCCCATTACAAGTAAACACCATAGTTGAGGTAGCAGTCTTTGAAAAGTATTATACTTGGTAGCATGTGAGCACATTGAGATAAATGCTTATTGTAATCATTTACCAGATACAACTAACATCTCCTCCATGAGAAACATCTTGTGTTGGTTCCAGGTTACCATGGAGGAACGTTTGATCACAACACTAGAAGAGTGTTGATCTCATTTCGTATTGTATTTCTTAATTTTGATCTTTGTTTCAGGCAGGTCACAAGTAATAGCTCTAAAGGAGCCACTGTGATGATTATTCTCACTGTTGTTTTTATTATTATAAAGAGTATTACTCTTGTTTGTTGTTGATCTTGTTCCAGGCAGGTCACAGGTGATAACCCTGATGAAGCTATAGTGAAGGTTGCAGAAGGCAACAAATTAGATGAGACATGAAGCAGACTATGTACATGACCATATACATTCATGTACCAAAGAAGATGAAGAATAAGCTATCTTTTGGAGATTGATTGTAAGGAGCAAAAGGCTCCAAAGATGACCGAACATTAGAACAAGAACTCACAGTAGACTTGTTCAAAGGATAATGAAGCCACCTTGACAGGAAGCTGAACTCGTTTGAAGTCTAACTCAACTTTTCATATTAAGACTTGGTATTCAACACCAAGTATATCCTGTAAGAGATGATGAAGTCCTTGTAGACTTAGAAGAAATCAAGAACATAGTGAGCATGATCTTAGAAAGGTTCAGATGAAGAAAAATCTTCCAGGACTGGGAGACAGATGCCATGAGAAGACTAGATCGTAGCTTCAGTGATAGAGAAGGAGATATGAAATCTCCTGGGAAGATTCCCTTGTTTCAGTGACAGAGAAGGAAGCCAGTTAGAAAGACTGGGATATGGATTTTTCCGTGAGACTAGAAGGGAAGTCAGTGTTGATTTCCAAGATTGATCTAACAGATCAAGCATGTTGCAAATGTACAAAGATTGAATTGTGTCTAGAGGATTCTCCCAGCAAGAGGGAGAAGACTATGACGAGACACTTACTCCAATAATTGAAGAAATAGTTCCAGTATTCATGAAGACAACTAGAACAACCATGACAATATGAGATTCAGGGTGAGCAATCCCCATATTTAAAATTGAGTGGCAGTTGGTGCANGAGGGAGAAGACTATGACGAGACACTTACTCCAATAATTGAAGAAATAGTTCCAGTATTCATGAAGACAACTAGAACAACCATGACAATATGAGATTCAGGGTGAGCAATCCCCATATTTAAAATTGAGTGGCAGTTGGTGCAGAACATTAGTCGGGCCATGGAGACATGACCACAATAGCAAATAGAGTTACCTCCATGAAAGAAGAAAATATATTTTTTATTGAGCCACTCTCAGTTTCAAATGAAGTTGCTTTCGTAATAGAGTAGAGGAGCTACTCTCAAAGTTCAGCAGTTACAGTGATTCTCAGGTTCAAAGAAGCTGCAGGTGAAAAATCCCAGTTCTAGAGGAGCAGTTGCAGAAAGAGTAGAGGACATACTCTCAGGCAGTGAGACAAATAGTTCTTTGCAGAAAGGACATAAAGCTAGCACATGATTGTGCACATTAAGTTGAAGTTGAAGCAAGTGTACCAGGATGGTACAATGTGATGTGAAAATTGGGTTTGAAGATTGAAGATAGAAAGACTCATGTCTTCAGGTTGAAGAAGGCTTTGTATGTGTTGAAGCAAGCTCCTAGAGCTTGGTATGGCAGAATTGACAGTTTCTTGACGAGCTTGGGCTTTACCAAGAGTAAAGTTGATTCTAACCTTTACTTCAAGGTTATGAATGATGAGCCAATGATGTTGCTACTATATGTAGATGATGTATTCTTGACAGATGGAGAAAATCTCATCACTAATTGTAAGAAGAAGCTCGCTGCAGAATTTGAGATGAAAGACCTAGGCCTAATGCATTATTTCTTAGGTCTTGAGGAGCCCAGAGAAGATCTTCCTTAACCAAGGGACGTATGCGGTTGAAATACTGAAGAGGTTTGATATGTTGGAGTGTAAATCCATGAACACACCCATGGAAACAAAGTTGAAGCTCCTGGTTGATACTTCGTTAGAATTGGTTGTTGCTACGTTGTACAGACAGATCATTGGATCGTTGATGTATCTGATGAACACCATGCCAGATATATGTTTTGCTGTGAACACCTTGAGTCAGTGCCTGGTAGAGCCTAGACGTGTTCACCTTGTTGCTGCAAAACATGTGATGAGATACCTTAAGGGTACGTTGGACTTTGGTCTCTATTATACTGGAGATCATGACTTTAGACTGATTGGTTATACAGATTCATATTGGGTTGGAAGTGTTTCTCATAGAAAGAGCACTTCAGAATGTTGTTTCAGTCTGGGGTCAGACATGACTTCATGGCAGAATAGGAAGCAATCCAGTATTGCTCTTAGCACGATAGAAGCAGAATACATTGTTGCATGTTCCGCTAGTTGTGAAGCCATATGGATTTAGAAGTTGTTGACAGATCTATTTGATCTGGAGATGGAAGCAACCGTGATTCTATGTGATACCCAGAGTTGCATAAAGATGACAGAGAACCCTGTGTTCCATGATAAGTTAAAGCACATAGAAATCCGGTATCACTACATTCATGATATGGTGCAGAGAGAAGCTGTAAAGATCCAATATGTTGGCACAGATCAGCAGGTTGCAGATGTGTTGACCAAGCCTCTGTTTCGTGTAAAGTTTCAACACTTTCAAGACAAGCTTGGTATAGTCCGAAAGGACCTCCCTCGAAAGGGGGAGTGATGCTGATGATACTATGGTATCCTGACCAATAACAGGTAGCTCAGTTAGGATTTTATATCCTAGGGGATTGATCATCCCTGGACAGATTTTGAAGGTCCAGTAAGGACGATCTGTCAGAGTGCCTATGCAGGTATATGCTAGCTGTGGTCAGTAGTGGTAGCTTCGTTAGGATTTTTATAATCCTAGGGAATCTTATGATTCTTGGGTAGATCTCGAAGGTCCAGTAAGGACGGTCTGTCAGAGTACCACATGGTAGCTCTGTTAGGATTTTATATCCTAGGGAATCTTATGATTCCTGGGCAGCTCCTTAGGGACTGTCAGAGTACCACAAAATGTTGCAACACCTGCCTCATTTTTTTGCCCCATGATGATGATGATGTTGTTGCTCCAGTCTTCACACTGTGATGATGTTGTTGCTCCAGCCTTCGTGGAGTGATGATGTTGTTGCTCCAACCTTCGCACTATGATGATGTTGTTTCTCCAGCCTTCGTGTTGTGATGATGTTGTTACTCCAACCTTCGTGCTGTGATGATGTTGTTTCTCCAGCCTTCATGTTGTGATGATGTTGTTGCTCCAGCCTTCATGCTGTGATGATGTTGTTGCTCCAGCCTCGTGTTGTGATGATGTTGTTATCTCAACCTCATGTTGATGATGTTGGTATCTCAACCTCGTGCTGATGATGTTGTTGTCTCGACCTCGTGTTGGTGATGTTGTTGTCTCAGCCTCGAGCTGAAGATGATGATGATGATACTACTTCAGCTTCATGTTGAAGATGATGATGATGATACATCAACTTCATGCTAAAGATGATGATGATGATACATCAACTTCATGCTAAAGATGATGATGATGATACTACTTCGGCTTCATACCAAAGATGATGATGATGCTACTTCAGCTTCATGCTGAAGATGATGATGATGTTGCTACTTCAGCTTCATGCTGAAGATATTGATGATGATGTATCATTCTTTCATTGATTGATGATGTTGTACTAGTGGTGTACTAATTGATGTTGATGCAGATAATGATGATGCTACTCCAGCTCCATGCTGTGAATGATGATGAGAAAAAACTTCTGATGATTTATAGATATGCCAGTTAGTGTTCCAGATGTTGTCGATGTTGCTTCCTCTCTCTCTCCTGATGATGTTGTAGAATACCCTTCTTGTTAAGGGGGAGTTTTGAAATATTGTAACTGTAAAGAGTATTCTATGTATTATTGAGTTATTATTAATTAGATCAATCCTCTTTTGTGGATTGATCATGTTGGGCTTTGTAAATGGCCAAAATCCCCTTTTGTGGATTGGTCAAACCCTAATTATATCATGCTAATTAAGAAGTCGACCCCCAGGCCTAATTAAAGTGGTTTTAACCACTAAGTGAAGAGGTTGGCCCTGCCCAATGAAGAGACACCTCCCTAGCACCTACCAGCTAGTACAAATAAGAGAGGCTAGCGCCTCATTCATTCACTCACTCAACTCACTCATCTAGTGCGCAAGTTTGAAGGAAGCTGCAGTTGCCAGTTGTTGGAAGAAGGAAGAGAGAGGCGCATTGTTCAGTGTTGGATATTCTTTAGTGTTCTGGTTTATTGTCTTGGCATTGTATTGGCTATCTATATTAAGGAAGTTTTTGTTGGCTTTTCTCCCCCATGAGGGTTTCCCAGGATAAATGTTGTGTATCTTGTGATTCTGTTTCTCTCAGTGATCCTACATATGCTATTATTGGCTAGTAAATTGAAAATAAACTTAAGAGTAGCTCAAAATTTAACAATAATATTATGCAGAACAAAAAGAACAATAATCTTGCATTTCATAACACAACCATGTATACTTATCTTTTTGGGAAAATAATCCACCAATAACCAAAACTCTAAAAGAAGTGGGAAACAACTAGAACAACACCACCCCCTCCTTGCACATAGTGAGTACCCTAGAATGGGCCTCTCCAACAAAAAATCATTCGACATCTCAATTCAAAACCACTAGACTTAACTTCCTAAAGAAATATCACATCTAGCCTGGACTCCTTTATAAATCTTCTAACAAACTATTTTTGACTCGAGATGGTCATCCCTGTAACATTCCAAGAAACAAGGGGCAACTTCATTCAAGAGAGAAGTCCCTACCAAGGTTACCAAATCTCTTATCAGTGAGAAAATAACCTAGGGTGAAATCTTGACAATCAAGGGGGCCCTTAGTGACATCCTTATCTGATTTAGGACAAACACTAACACTTGCATTAATGCTAGGCCTATGGAACTGGATTTGTTGGGGCTTTTCAATCGTGGGGGGGGGTAAGGGCCTTGTCCCTGGCCCTCAAAGGATGAAGTACCTTCCATAGTTGGTGTCTCCTTGAGATGAGGTATATGAACAAAATCTAAGGCTTCCTTTTGTAGATTTTGTGGAGGGGGCTGTGGTTGTTCTGGCTTAGGCTTTTTACGAGGACAATCGTGAATAAGATGATTGAATGAAATCTAAGGCTTCCTTTTGTAGATTTTGTGTAGGGGCTTGCGGTTGTTCTGGCTTAGGATTTATATGAGAACAACCGTGAATAAGATGTTTATGGGCTTGGCATGCAAAGCATGCATTAAGAAAATTGAAGTATCTCACCCTTTGTTGGTGGGCTCCTTTCATCATGAAAACTAAAATGAATTGAAGAAGCTTATTTTTTAATTCAACTTTCATACCCAAGGGTTGGCCCTAAACTATTTTTTTCATCCATGCAGGATTAATAGATTGTCAAATCAGTGGGAAAACATATCTACAAATGGGGAATTCAATCCAAATAGTATAATTTTCTTGACCTTTATCATTGGGGTTGAATTTGATCTCCATGATTGCACATAAACTAAGGAGCCAACAATATTCCAAGTATTGTATTGGAGCACACGGCGAGCAACACCATTCAAATTAAATAGTAAACACTTAAGTCCCTTGACACGCGACACAGGGGCATGGGATTTGAGTGTCCAACATGAATATTCATGTAGACCCTATGGGACGAGACATGTAGGATACACAAACACATAGAAATCCCCAAGGGATAACTAATTTGGTTCATGAGCTCCCTCTGGGACGGGACATGTAGGATACACACACATAAAAAGCTACAAGGGATAACTCATTTGGTTCATGCCCATGGAGCTCATGGGATCCATTTCGCCTGAGTCCTTACAGGATTACCAACCACTATTGTAGTTGGTGGTTAATACAACCCTCTAACCACTATTATAGTTTGGTGGTTAATACAACCCTCCAACCAACCCTCCATCTGGAAATCAAGGGAAGAGAGGAGACTTCTACAAAATGGTGCTAGAAAAGTACCAATGTAACCCTCCATCTGGAAATCAAGGGAAGAGAGGAGACATCTACAAAATGGTGCTAGAAAAGTACCAATGTCCTGATTCTTCCTTAAAGTGCGGAAGGGTGTGGAAACATTATTTCTTGGGAATTATATATAAAGAGAGATAGAGATATGTAATTGTTTCAACATTTACAAAATAAAATTACATCAAATTCCAACACTTAAGAACACACCATAGAGCATACATATAGAATCAATAATAGAACCATAAAGTCAAGTATCATACATAAGTTTTGTAGTGTTTCTCATTTAGTGACATCAAAATGTATTACATAGATAAGCTGAAAATTGAAGCATGATACTAATATACTGTCATATTATAGATGGAATGCCAATGACATACAAAATAAGGGTAGGTTCATAGAAGAATCTCACGAGTGACGAGTTATGGGCTATATCTCATCCCCCTACATTCTCATACCAATATGATCAAGAAATATATCCCACATATTTGTCCTTCCTTGCAATGTCTCTTTCATCGCCATGTTTATAAGACGAAAGATGTGCTTATACGCTAATGTGCACACATCACAACACATTTTTTACACGTTGAAACACTTTTTTGACACATCAAAACACCTCTACACAATTTTTTTGAATTTTTAATTTTTTTGGGGTGTTTTGAGTGTCGAACGTGTTGGAACACGTGGGGCCTAAGTTCTGGAGTACACGTCCAGCATAGGGCTTGTTACCCCCCAGGCTAGGGGTAACTAAGGAGATCATGTCTCGAGGCCCATAGGTAGCAGACATGAAGTGCCAAGAGTCGGATTGAGTAGTAGAGCCCGTAGGGTGCCTCCTATTCTTGCTCATCACTACTCATCACCAACAAAAAAGCAACATCCACTACATCAGCTTGGTCCCAGGAGACAACAGGTCCTGCTTCATGAGGTAAGAAGTCTAGTGTCATGGCAAGTGTCACTTTAATATTTGAAGCATTTGAATATGTTGCAAAGAATCCTTTCTTGATTATGAAAGGTTTGCTTGGAAATTATACCTTTTGCTCGATTTCACCTTAGTGGTTGTCATTGTGTCCTAGCAAGTTGGTCACCCTTGGGATAAGGGTTGCTACTGGGTAGTTCCTTGAAGAGTCATCATACCATTCTCATCCATGCTTACCACCTTTTGTGTTTATTCCCTTCTGTTTCCTTATCTTCTGGGTTTCCAGGTCCATTGACCCAAGAAGGGATTGTACCTCATTTCATGGGAAGAAGAGGCTAAATGCCCAGAGGTATTGTAGCTGACAAAAGATAAAAGCCAATATTATCCTTCTAAATGCTCGCCCTCAGATCCTGGGAACAATGAAATGCTTCTACAAAAAATGAAGGACCTGCAAAAGAAATCACATAATTAATAAATGTCCCGCTTGTTGAGGAAATGCATTTTGCGGTGTCCCTTACTTTTATTGCAAAAATCACATAATTAATAAATGTTCCGCTTGTTGAGGAAATGCATTTTGCGATGTCCCTTACTTTCATTTCATATGGCACTCTGTCTGTTTATAGCTTCAAGTGGCATTGTAGTACTCTTTACTTTCCATTGCACATAGTACTCAGGCATTGTGGTACTCTTTACTTTCCATTGCACATAGTACTCAAGATCTATATAGGAGATATCAATTCCTTTTTAATCAAACAACACATAGAAACTGTCTTTGTTCTTGCCTTTCAATCTCCGTCAAACTCTCTTTCTTAGGTTGTGTCCCACGCCGCCTTTCAGCCTTCGACCTGATCAATCTCGATTGATACCTGCCTGCCCCCGGAGACTAACGACCTCCCTATTGATTGATTGATTGATCAGAAGAAGCATCTTCGGGCAGCCAGCATTGTGGTACTCTTTACTTTCCATTGCACATAGTACTCAATGTTTTGGACCTTAATCAATTAATGGCAATAAAAGGGCTTCCCCTAATAAAGAGAAAATGAAGGCGAAGACTCCGATCTTTCCTTTCCGGTTCTTTCTGCTTTTTTTTTTTACGAGGAAGTGCTTTTGATAGAAGACTCTGATCTTTCCTTTCCGGTTCTTTCTGCTTTTTTTTTTTATGAGGAAGTGCTTTTGATAGTTTCTGGTCATTTATCCTCAGTTTCCCTTTGGGGTTCGTCCCGTAAAAGTGTCCTAGTTGGATCAGTGACAACTTTATCGGTTTCGTTGTAAACCCAATCGGTTGCTTCCTATTGCTTCCGATCACGTGAATTAATAATTCAAACCACACTCAGAGGTAGGGCATTTCCTATTGATACAGGAGCTTTTGGTAGGGCATTTCCTATTGATATAGGAGCTTTTGGACCAGAAAGAATAGTGGAAAAATGTTGCATTGCATTGCGGACGAAGGGCAGCACACCCTCCACAAAGGCACCCATAAATGAGACAATATGAACCCTTGTATGTCAAGAACCCCATGCCCTAGAAGTCTTTCCCCAAATCCACCTCACACTCATTACATGGCTTATAGATGGGTCCTACTCATTACATTCCTTGACTTGGAGATATCCACCTCACACTCACACTCATTACATGGCTTATAGATGGGTCCTCCTTGGGAAACATTCCTTACTTGGGATTGCCTAACAGGGCTCATGCAACACGTGCATTCAAGACAACATCGGGCCTATACAACATGTCTTATTTTTTTTTTAGGTAAACACATGTCTAGATCCAAGCCCCCAATATGAGTTCAATGAAATTCTTTTGTTTTCCAAGTTAAGAATGCACCAGATATTGAATGCATCCTCATGTGGCAATTTCCACGGGAAATTAAAAAAGAACCCCTCTCCGCTCCAAGTTCTTCCTTCCTTCTCATGCGATCTCCCTGAATTAATTTTAGGAGTGGGAAGTTTCAGTTGAGAGTTTGGGGGAATAGATATACTGTCCCATGCTCTATTACGCCAGCAAAATTAGGATAAGTTATTTCTTCATTTCTTCTGTTTGAGGGGGGGAATATGGTTCAAGTTTTTGGTAGGAAGATACGGAGAAGAAGCAGACAAATGAGATACTCTGTTTTTTTAGACTTTTCTAGAGGAGACTTACTGAATGCATTCTGTTATCTTCTGCTGTTTTGTTCTACTTCCAGCTAAGAGGATTTTGGTTAGCATTGTTATTTTTCTTGTTCTGTTATGGTCTGTGAATCTACCGGAAGGTATTTGATTTAAATCCAAAAGATTCCACTACAGGTTTGTGCAATTCAACCACAAATTACTCTATTGCAGATTTTTTGTCAGAAGTTTAGACGAGGAACAGAGCTTTTTAGAGGAGAAAAACAGCTTGGTGATCATAAATAATCTGCATCAGCCTAAAATAAATCACTGCACTTCATCAAAACAACTATTCTATTTCTGGGTGCAGTTCAAAACTCCAAGCATCCCTTAAGGTACTAAAAATGAACATTAACAAGTTAAACATGAAATACTCCAATAAATTGTGATTGAAGCCAGTGATGTTGAAATAACATGATTGGTGCTTTCATAATAAACATGGAAATGTTTTGTAAAATCTCTGTTATAATCTGAATCCCCGAAGGGCGATGGCTTAATTTAAATTACTTTTCCAAATCCCATCCACACCATGTTAGCAAGAATCCGTCTCCAATTTCTTAATACATCTTCGAAGACACACCTGAGATTACAAGGCCTGAAGCTGTGTTTAATTGCAGTTTGGACTAACGACAGGTCTCCAATCAGAGTCAAAGAACATTAGAAGACAACAAAACTTCTAAAGAGAAACATGAAGATCTGAATAAGGAAATTCTAATGTTTAAAATGTTCAAGGTGGTGATGTGAAAGTCCAAGAACATTACAAGACAAGACAACTTGTAAAGAGAAACATGAAGATCTAAATAAGAAAGTCATAATGTTTAAAATGTCCAGGATGGTGATGTGAAATCAAAGGCACGCATACCAGGGTTCATCCAACCTTCATGTCAAGCCTAGGTTCAAAGGCCATGACAAGCTCATAGCCTTCCGATGTACTTGATGTGGTGTCTAAAGGACGGCTGGGAAGCCAACTCCATGCATTTTCAGTTACACTGTAAACTGCCACCTCTGCCACCTTCCTAAATTTCCTATTCCTGTGTCCAGAGACGATGAAACATGTGCAATCCCCCACTCCTATGCACCACTTACTGCAGTCGATAGAAATTCTCTTAAAATCCTCGGACAGGGACGGAGGCATTCTTGTAATCTCCTTCCACCATGATGAGGATGAAGAGGTGGAGGAAGAAGAGTTCACCTTCTCTTTCTCCAACCCCCATACAATAACCTGCAAAAGCTCCTCTGTTTGTCCGAATATGTACCCCGCGACTAGAACCCATGATCCACAGGTGAGAAGGTAAGGTGACATGCAGTTACTATCAGCAATCTCCGGCAATGGCGCAAAGATGGAAGTCCCCTCTTCGATGCTGAAACCCATAATGCCCGATTGATCATGAATATCTGCAAAACAGTAGAATGAACCTGCACAGAAAACCATGTCATGCTTGTCAATATGGACATCATGTGGCAGGTGTCCTGCAATTCTCCATGACTTGTATGTGGAATCATAGATTTCCACTATCCCCGCTTCATGGCTGTCCTCACCAACCACCACCACTTTGTATGTCCCTCTATTGTCACCCTCCCCTTCCACGATGCCTCCAACACTGAAGATCGTTATAGATGAGATGGCGGTCAGTTTTAAGGACGTTCTTGTGAGAGGATTGGAAACAACAAATGGACATGGAGAAGGATAAATTGTGTGCAAGAACAAGCCTGCTCCTGATCCATAGAAAGTAACGAATTTTACCTTTTCCTCCGCGAAGAAGGGGAAGGAGATGCAGGAAGTATTCCTCCATGTTCGTGTGGAGAAGGAGTAAGCCAAACAATCAAGAGGACTTTTGCCAACGTCTTGGACAAGCAGCCATGTGTTCCTGTTAGGAGGCTTCTCCGCCCATTTACTTCTTATGAATTTGGTTGATGAGAGAAGAGCATTACAATTCCTGGACACACTGCGAAATCTACACAAAGATTCCACTGGCAACCACACCAATATTTCTTCAATCACATGCTCAGGCAACACGGGCAATTCAAGAGACTTGTGGAGGTCGTCCATTTTAATTAACGTTCAACCCACAGAACAGATTGAAAGACATGAAGAGTGCATGCGTTATAAAAAAGTTTAATCATATACAGGGCCGCGCTCTCTACAGGTAAGATAAGCTAGAATGATGAATTATCCATTTCGTACACAACACCTGTCACGACCTTCCAGCTCAATACTCTACACCGCCCTGGGACGATTTTTAATGTCGACCCATTTCCAACGCAACACTTACCACCAGCTTCAACGCAACACTCGTCACCACTACCTTCCAATGCAACATTCTTCACCGCCCTTGGCATGATTTTTAATGTCTCATCTACACATTTCCAACGCAACACTGGCCACCATCTCCAAGGCAACACTCGCCAGTGCCACCATCTCCAATGTAACACTGTCACCACTGCCACGAGATTACTTTCAATTTTGTAACACCGCCATGATATTACTTTCAGTGCTTCACTCGTCGCCACCACCTTCCAATGCAACTCTCCACCGCACTAGCATGATTTTTAATGTCTCGTCTACCCATTTCCATCGCAACACTCATCACCACCTTCAACCCAACACTCGTCGCCACCACCTTCCAATGCAACACTCATCACCACCGCCATGAGGTTACTTTCAATCTCTTAACACCGCCACGAGATTACTTGCAGTGTTGTAACTATTTATAAAATAATATATTTACCACCTGCCCTTGCGCGACAACCTATGCCGCCGCCATGAGATGACAAAGTTATGTTCTCTAATTATTCGTGATTAACCTAATCATTATTTGCACAAAACTACAAATCACAGATTCGATTAAATTAGTAAAAATTTATATGGTGTCGCCCTTAATACTAACCAAAATTGGGCAAGCTAACTCCACACCTTGTATGATTTGAGGTAAAATTTAGATGGTGTCGCCCTTAATATTAACCAATTTGATTAACCTAATCATTATTTGCACAAAACTACAAATCACAGATTCGATTAGTAAAAATTTATACGGTGTCGCCCTTAATACTAACCAAAATTGGGCAAGCTAACTCCACAGTAAAAATTTAGATGGTGTCGCCCTTAATATTAACCAAAATTGGGCAAGCTAATTCCACAAATGTATAATTTGCTAGAATATAGATTTTTTCGGGAATCACTCCACCTCCAATATTTCTTCCAAAACTTCTTCCAAAACAATGTTTTGAGACATATGGTAAATGATTTGATAGAATATGGATTTTCTCAAGGATCACTCCACCTCCAATATGTCTTCCAAAACAATGCTTTGAGACATATGGTAAGGTAGATCTCCTTCTATCCAGAATACCTACAAAATCTAAATTACAATTATCACAGATTAACTCACTGTAACTATTATAGGTGACACTTGTGCCTCTAAAACTCTAAAGCACTCATTTCACTGCTCCACCTGAATTTGCCATGTGTCTGACAACATCAACTAAACGTGAAATATCTGGTTTTAACCATTTCATCGCATCCAACAGACCTCCTACTAAACTGACACGAGACATAACTTTTTCTTCTTTATAAACAGGACTTAAGCTTGAAGAAAACTTATAATGGAAAGCAATAGAGATATTATCTGGTTTCACAATGTTCATTCTGAACTGCAACCACAACTTACCATTATTACCGTCTTTGTGTACATCTATGCCCAAAATTTGTTTTGTTGCTCCTTGATCCTTCATCTGAAATGTCCTGTCCAATTAAGCCTTTATTTCATTGACCTCAACCATGCTTTGGCTTGCAACGAGCATATCCTCATCAAGTAACATTTGGATAGTGAATGTACTATTAATAGAATAGTAATACTTATCCCTTGAAAAGTTGTGGCTAACCATGAAGGATTCAAACCTCTTGTACAATTCCTTGGGTACCATCAGGCCATACAATGAATCCCCTAGCATGCAAACAAATATTTCATTGTGATATTGAACTAACCCTTATGGTTGTTCCATACACACTATATTTCTATTAATGATGATATTGTGGGTAGTAGGATCCCACACATTATATCCATTTTCTCCATCATCATAACTAATAGAGATATAAAACAAGCAGAAAATAAAAAACAAAGATCCTAAGTCTGGAAGAAACATACAGTTCTGCAACTCTTTCTTGCTCATATGACCTTGTTGCTTCTGCCACAAACAAGAAGATACATCTGTTACCTCATATTTGACTTCAGTACTGCGTTCCAACGTATAAAGGTTATCAACCTTTGTTGCCTTCATCACTACTAAACTGTCTTTCGACACTTTGAGTGCTCCACCTTGACTTGTATACTTATATCCACTAGAAGTCAAAACCCCTAATGAAATCAAATTTAACTTAAACTCAGGTACATGTCTAACATCCATTAGTTCTCTAACAATACCATTGAATACCTTGATTCTAATACTGCCAACCCCAACAGTTTTACAGGGAATAACATTTCCCATAAACACTACACCCTCATCAACAAATTGGTAAGAAATGAACCAATTTCTATGTGAGCACATGTGGTGGGAGGCATATGAATCTAACAACCATTCTTCCTGATATTGTAAGTTACTAGAAACGGATAAAACTTCATCAATCGTACCTGGATTTGTTGCATCCAAATTTGCTTTTTTCATAGAGTTATCCTGGGATTCTTTTCTTTTCCAACAGTCTTTCTTGAGATGCCCTGTTTTGGCACAGTACCAACATTTCTCTCTACCCTTTCTGCCCCTTGAATTAGATCATGAAGAATTTATTTGATTCTTCTCTTTTTCTTTGGGTCGACCTCTGATCAGAATCGCCTCTGAAGTTGAGGTTTTTAGACTGGAGGTTTTCCTCATCTCCTCAGCCAATAAATCTCCCACAACAGAATCATAATATAAAACATTTGTTGAGCTAAAGTGAATAGAGGTGACTAGATTATCCCAAGACTCAGACAATGAGCACGATAGTGTAATAGCCTTATTTTCATCTTCGAATTAACTTCCATACTAGTCAATTGAACTATAACGGTATTAAATGTATTTAAATGATCAACAACTCTCGTACCTTCTTTCATTCACAAACTGTATAATTGTTTCTTCAAGAAAATTCTGCTCGTCAAGGACTTCATCATATACAAGCTTTCCAACTTGCTCCATAAGCCTATTGTTTTATCCTCTCCTATGATATTAAACATAACTTTATCTGCTAGACATAGACGAATGGTACTGAGTGTTTTTGCGTCCATTTCTTCCCATTCCTCATTCATCATGCTTGTCGGTTTCTTTGTCCTTCCCACTAGCGCTTTTTGCAACCCTTGTTGCACTAGCAGATCCCACATCTTAAACTTCTAGAGCTCAAAGTTGTTTTTGCCACTTCAAACTTTGAGCTCTGAACCTTTACCATTTACAAAAATCGTCCCAAATACCACAGCTTATAAACTTAGCTCTTTTAAAAAATGTGGAGGAACCAATTTTAAAGTTCAAGGTTGAACTCCAAAAAAATATTAATGAAAAATGTTTAAATCCAAAAATATATAACATGTATATTTCTTAAAACCTTTTAAGAAAAAATAAACGTCCACCTCAAATCCACCATAAAGGTGATCCTTTATAAAATATATTTTATACCTCCTCCCATATAAAATATCCTCCCTCCCCATGCACAAGGCACATCTCTGGGTGATGGGCGCTCCTCCTGACTTGTACAGGACATTTCCCGTAGTGTATAGGGTGCATTTGTGTCTGGACACTCCTCTAGCTCAAAAATGGGCGCGTCTGTATCTGGACGCTCCTCTAGCTCAAGAAAAGGCGCGTCCAGAACTTCGAAAATCATTTTTCTTAAGTGTGAGAGTGATGAACACTCCTACCACACTCTCTAGGGAACTTTTGTGTAAGAAAAGACGCCCCTTCTACTAAGAATTTGTCTTCCAGTGCTCAGATCAAATTTCTCTACTCAAATTCGATAGGAATCCGCTCAACTTGCTTGGTGCACTTGTTGCACCTGCTCTGATACCACTTGTTGTGCAACGAAAGCATAAATTAACCAGATTTAAATGACACAAAATACATCACCGAGACAACAACAATCACACAAATTAAACACAACTTTTTTACGTGGTAAAACCCTATACAGGGAAACATCCACGAGATAATGATATTCGGTTTATTTATCGTTCAAGGGAGATATTACATCAACCAGACCAGGCTTATACACACTCAACCTCTCTCAAGACTCTTTTCCTCTATGGGCATACATGGATTTATAGCAGCTCTCAAACAGTTTATAAATATGATTACATTAATGTGGATCCACAAATTTGGTAATTTGTTTCAACAACTAACTAAATAAAAAGAGCCTCTAAATCTGCTACAATCTACAAAATCATGGGAAATTGGTTGGCATATCTCAACAATGCTTTTATCATATCTATTTATAATTAACTTAGTGGTTAAGGACATGTGTTTTCCTTAGGAAGTTATAGGTTCAAATCCAGAAGAGGTAGGATATGTACATTTCTGTAGACTTTAGTAGTCAAATCTGTGCCTCGAGAGAACCCTTATCCCACAAACAGTTAGATCCACATATTTGAGTGATTATCTCTATATAATCCAATTGCCCCATTCAGAAATGGATTTTAAATAACAAAAAATAGTGATTTCGTGCAAATTTATATCGTCGGATTCTGGTGAAAAAAACCATTTCGTAGAACAGTTAAACAACATCTGTACATAATGGTGACAAAGCATTACAGAATGGTGATAAAGCATGATTATTAATATTTACAGAATGCTGTAATCCATGTTATTCTTGTTTTTTTTTTTTCTGAAATCAATTATGTCTTTTCGAAGTGAAGTTGAAATCAAGTTTGAAGACAACTTTTTTACGTGGTAAAACCCTATATAGGAAACATCCACGAGACAATGATATTTGGTTTATTTATTGTTCAAGGGAGATATTACATCACTCCACCTCTCTCAAGACTCTTTGCCTTTATGGGCATACATGGATTTATAACAGGTCTCAAATAGTTTATAAAACTGATTACATTAATGTGGATCCACAAATTTGGTGATTTGTTTCAACAATTAACTAAATAAAAAGAGCCACTAAATCTGCTACAATCTGAACAGTGTTTTTATCCTATCTATTTATAATTAACTTAATGGTTAAAAACATGCTACAATCTCAACAATGCTTTTATCATATCTATTTATAATTAACTTAATGGTTAAGAACATGTGTTTTCCTTAGGAAGTTATAGGTTCAAATCCAGAAGAGGTAGGATATGTACATTTCAGTAGAATTTAGCAGTCAAATCTCTGCCTCGAGAGAACCCTTGTCCCACAAACAAAGGAGTCTCATACGCCAATTGGGATTTCAATGATAACATGTTTTTTTTTAAGATGATGCTTTTATCATAGCTATTTATAATTAACTTAATGATTAAGAACATGTGTTTTCCTTAGGAGGTTATAGGTTCAAATCCAAAAGAGGTAGGATATGTACATTTATGTAGATTTTAGCAATAAAAAACGTTCTACGAAATGATG
This sequence comes from Picea sitchensis, assembly GCA_010110895.2. Lineage (NCBI taxonomy): Eukaryota > Viridiplantae > Streptophyta > Pinopsida > Pinales > Pinaceae > Picea > Picea sitchensis. The sequence goes on from SNQJ01S0015490.1 coordinate 83,551, forward strand.
GTTTTTGAGCATGTTGAATTTATTTCTGCATTCAAAAATAGATACAACGTTTTTGGAGGAGCTTATTATAGCTAGCACCATGTCCAAAAATATCCTCATTGTTTCTAGAAGCACAAACGCACACGCCTATGATGATGGGTTACCACCAAAGGTGCCTCATATGTTCTTCATGAGGTTACTCCTATTTTGGTAAAATTCTACTTGATATTTTTTTAAAGTCTAAGTATGCCAATATTTCTAATACTTTATGGGGAGAAACTTTTTTATGGAATATTTCCATTGGTCATGTCATTTTGAAAATGTTCATAGGAGTTGGGTTGGGGAGGTTTGAAAGACAAATGGGTGGCATTGTCTCCATACCTATACTTTGATTAAAGATTTTTTTTTTTAAGGTGTTTAAAATGTCCATGTACTTTGATTAAAGATTTTTTATTTGTTTAAGGTGTTTAAATTGTCTATGTACTTTGATTATAGATTTTTTTAAGGTGTTTAACATGTCCATGTATTTTAGATTACTAAGTTAGGTTCATGGATATGTAAAAACAATTTGATTTTGATTGATTTTGGTTTACTAAGTTATTTGGTTGATTTTGGTTTATTAAATTAGGTTTATGGATATGTAAAAACACTTTGGTTTTTTTTTACTAGGATGAGTATTTTTTTATGTTGATTAGACAACGTGATCATCTTTTCTTATATGTGGGTTAAGTTATATTACACTTTGACTTTGGCTGATTTTGGTTTACTAAGTTATTTAGTTGACTTTGGTTTACTAAGTTAGGTTCATGGATATGTAAAAACACTTTGGTTTTCTTTTACTCTTAGATGAGTATTTTTTTTTAATGTTGATTAGACAACTGGATCATCTTTTCCTATATGTGGATTAAGTTATATTAATTCCTATATGTGAATTAAGTTATATTAATTCTTGAAACATTCCTATATGTGGGTTAAGTTATATTGATTCTTGAAACATTCCTATATGTGGGTTAAGTTATATTGATTCCTAGTGATGGATTTATGTGTCATGGTTCTTCAACCCTTAACCTTAGAATGTGGTTTGTGTCATGGTTTACCCTTAACCTTAGAATATGGTTTATGGTTTGTGGGAAGGCCAATATGTCTATAGATTTGAAAGAGTTTGTTCTCATTTATGTTATGTGACAAAATGATATGTTGTTAGGGTATGTGACAAAATGATATGTTGATTTGTAACACCTAGTTTGAGTGCCAAAGCTTGGATCCTGGTGAACCACAAGTTCAATTGAGTATTCAATAGGAGATTAGGAGATTGGGCCCAAGTTGTGCACCAAAACAAGAACAATGAGCCTCAAAAGACTCCGCCCCCAGAAGACTCCAATAAATTGTGATGAAAGCCAGTGATGTTGAAATAACGTTCAATTGAGTATTCAATAGGAGATTAGGAGATTGGGCCCAAGTTGTGCACCAAAACAAGAACAATGAGCCCCAGAAGACTCCAATAAATTGTGATGAAAGCCATGTTGAAATAACATGATTGCAATAAATTGTGATGAAAACCAGTAATGTTGAAATAACATGATTGGTGCATTCATTTTCATAAGGAAACCAGTAATGTTGAAATAACATGATTGGTGCTTTCATTTTCATAAAATCTCTATTATAATCCGAATCCCAGAAGAGCAATGGCTTATAATATAAACCACTTTTCCAAATCCCATCCACACCATGTTAACAAGATTGAGTCTCCAATTTCTTAATACATCTTCAAAAACATATTGAGATTACAAGGCCTAAAGCTGTGCTTATTTGCAGTTTGGACTAACCACAGGTCTCCAATTAGAGTCAAAGAACATTAGAATACAACAAAACTTCTAAAGAAAAACATGAAGATCTGAATAAGGAAATCCTGATGTTTAAAATGTTCAAGGTGGAGATGTGAAAGTCAAAGAGCATTACAGGCCAAGACAACTTGTAAAGAGAAGCATGAAGATCTAAATAACAAAGTCAGAATGTTTAAAATGTCCATGTGAAATCAAAGGCACGGATACCAGGGTTCATCCAACCTTCATGTCAAGCCTAGGTTCAAAGGCCATGACAAGCTCATAGCCTTCCGATGTACTTGCTGTGGAGTCTGAAGGACGGCTGGCAAGCCAACTCCATGCATTTTCAGTTACACTGTAAACTACCACCTCTGCCACCTTCCTAAATTTCCTATTCCTGTGTCCAGAGACGATGAAACATGCGCAATCCCCCACTCCTATGCACCACTTATTGCAGTCGATAGAAACCCTCTTAAAATCCTCGGACAGGGACTGAGGCATTCTTGCAATCTCCTTCCACCATGATGAGGATGAAGAGCTGGAGGAAGAAGAGTTCACGTTCTCTTTCCCAAACGCCCATACAATAACCTGCAAAAGCTCCCCTCTTTGTCCGAATATGTACCCCGCGACTAGAACCCATGACCCACAGGTGAGAAGGTAAGGTGACATGCAGTCACTGTCAGCCATCTCAGGCAATGGTGCGAAGACGAAAGTCCCCTCTTCGATGCTGAAACCCATAATGCCCGATTGATCATGAATATCTGCCAAACAGTAGAATGAGCCTGCACAGAAAACCATGTCGTTCTTGTCAATATGCACATCCTGTGGCAGGTGTCCTGCAATTCTCCATGACTTGTATGTGGAATCATAGATTTCCACTATCCCCGCTTCATGGCTGTCCTCACCAACCACCACCACTTTGTATGTCCCTCTACTGTCACCCTCCCCTTCCACGATTCCTCCAACACTGAAGATCGTTGTGGATGAGATGGCTGTCAGTTTCAAGGACGTTCTTGTGAGAGGATTGGAAACAACAAATGGATATGGAGAAGGACAAATTGTATGCAAGAACAAGCCTGCCCCTGATCCATAGAAAGTAACGAATTTAAACTTTTCCTCCACGAAGAAGGGGAAGGAAACGCAGGAAGTATTCCTCCAGGTTCGTGTGAAGAAGAGGTAAGCCAAACAATTAAGAGGATTACTGCCTACGTCTTGCACAAGCAGCCATGGGTTCCTGTTAGGAGGCTTCTCCGCCCATTTGCTTCTTATGAATTTGGTTGAGGAGAGAAGAGCATTGCATTTCTTGGACACACTGCGAAATCTACACAAAGATTCCACTGGCAACCACACCAGTATTTCCTCAATCAAACACTCAGGCAACACGGGCAATTCACGAGATTTGTGGAGGTCGTCCATTTTGATCAATGTTCATCCGACAGAACAGGTCGAAATATACAGAGTGCTTGCGTTATGAATAAGTTTGATCATATACAGCGCCGCCCCTCTACAGTCAAGATAAGCTAGAATTACGATTTAACCATTTCCAACCCAACAACTGTCACCACCTTCCAGCGCAACAGTCTACACCGCCCTGCGATGATTTACTCATCGACCATTCCCACCAGTACCTTCAACGCAACACTCGTCAGCACCACCTTCCACTGCAACGCTCGTCGCCACCGCCATGAGGTTACTTTCAATTTTGTAACACCGCCATGAGATTACTTTCAACGTTGTAAATATTTTTATAAAATAATATATTCACCAGCTGACCTTCCTAGACGACCTCTGCCGCCGCCATGAAATGACGTTCAATCCTGCAAGTCTTGTAAAATATTGTATACTATTATATCCTACAAGATGTGTTCTCTAATTATTAGCGATGAATATATTTGATTAAATTAGTAAAAAAATCATATGATGTAGACCTTAGTAAAAATTGGGCATGTTAATTCCACACCAACATTTAATTTGCTACAAACTTAGCAAAGAAAAGGCATTTGCGAATAATCCACGATGTGCTTCCATCATATACATTTATAATTGACTTAATATCTCAAGTAGCATACTCTCAAAGCCGGGAAAGGGAACGTCAAAATCAGGCCGGGAATTTGACGTTTTATGGGATGTTTTTTTTGGTTTTAAAGCGTATTTGACATGTAGATACAAAATTCACATGTCAACATTAATCTATCAAATGGATGTTCTACCTGGTAGGATACCCATCATAAATTTGTTGGAGTAACTAAAATAATAAATTAAAGTTAATGTTGTCTCCAAATCTAAATCTGCATACAGTGTTAATGGTTAATTGAATGTGTTAATGGTTGGTGGATATCGGTTGCATGTGTTTTACTCAAGAAACGGGTCAGGCAGTGTTTCCTTGAGCCAAGCATTGTTTCCTATTACGACAAGGAGTGTAGATTGTTTACTCGTCTCCTTGCCAACTTCTTTTCTCAGGTTTTTCCCATCAATTGCCACCAAGAAGCCAGAGGTGAATCTCTCGGATATTGATGCCAACACTCTTGTACATGTCGATCCATATTTCTCATTCTCGAATCTTGACAATTGTGCCACGAGTTTGGACTCGATCTTGGATTGCATTATATTTAATTCACTCCTCGATTTTACATTCCCACTATAGTTTTCCAATGTCACTGCAGGGCTCAAATCTAAAAAAATTCAAGATCAAAGAATCAATGGACGTGGACAAGATAATGAATCCTCCAAGCAAAACAAACGTCTCTTAGTTAACCACAAGATTGCTACGTTAAGAATGGGATGTTACCTGGGACTTGTGACTTCTAAGGGAGTGTGGCTCTTATTAGTGTTAATGGTTAATTGAATATCCAGTTGCATGTTTACTCAAGAAACGGGTCAGGCAGTGTTTCCTTGAGCCAAGCATTGTTTCCTATTACGACAAGGAGTGTAGATTGTTTACTCGTCTCCTTGCCAACTTCTTTTCTCAGGTTTTTCCCATCAATTGCCACCAAGAAGCCAGAGGTGAATCTCTCGGATATTGATGCCAACACTCTTGTACATGTCGATCCATATTTCTCATTCTCGAATCTTGACAATTGTGCCACGAGTTTGGACTCGATCTTGGATTGCATTATATTTAATTCACTCCTCGATTTTACATTCCCACTATAGTTTTCCAATGTCACTGCAGGGCTCAAATCTAAAAAAATTCAAGATCAAAGAATCAATGGACGTGGACAAGATAATGAATCCTCCAAGCAAAACAAACGTCTCTTAGTTAACCACAAGATTGCTACGTTAAGAATGGGATGTTACCTGGGACTTGTGACTTCTAAGGGAGTGTGGCTCTTATTACTTTTAATCCAAGTGAGTTAAAATATCTTGGACCTTTTACAGTCATGTTTTTATAGTAGAGGTTTATGGTATAAATTTCTCATCACTATTAATTTATGTACTCAAATTTTTATATATAACACAAAAAAAAAAATGACACTTATAAATTTGCATAAAATGTAAAACGTTGGGTATGAAAAACAAATGATTGTCATCAAATTTTCACTTGACACACAACATAAATATGAATTTGCAAGCTTGGTCAATGTGACGCAAGGTGGTTATGTTAATTATAAGAGAAGTGTTTTTTCTTGATGGTCTATAAGCTTGAGTAGGCCTAATGGTTAAGAACATGTGTTTCTTCTTTAAAAGTCACAGGTTCAGTAATTAATGGAGGATTGTTTGAACAAGGTTCATGAATAAATTAAATGGATTGTTTAATGGGCTAGGTGGCAATAGACACATGTGTTGGAATACTGAGGGGGGGTGAATCAATATTAGTACTTTTAATCTTTTTAACCACAATGTTTACTTTATGAGCATATTATCAATAACATTCCATATGAGCAGTATACATAAACAATGAACAATAAGCAATCACACATCAATACAATACACCAATATTTTTACGTGGAAACCCAATGTGGGAGAAAACCATATAATTCTTTTCTTATATTGTCAAAATAAATACATTCATAGGAAACACCAACTTCTTTTTTTTCCAGCTGCAACTGGAAGGGGGCTACAACCCCCTAGTTTCTCAGGCTCCAACATGAAGGAAGCTACAACTCTCTGATTCTATGGCTCCAACCAAAAGGAGGCTACAACCCACTATGTTCTCTAGATACAACCAAAAGGTGGCTACAACCACCTATCCTTACCCAGTCCAACCACCTTGAAGTATAAGTGCCAAATAATTGATGAAACCACTCTCACTCTATCACTGTGAAATCTGTCACTGTAAACTTGTACCAACCTGTGCCAATAACTTGTACCAACCTGTACCAACAACCTATAGTCAATCTATGTCAATAACCTGTACCAACAACATGTAGTAATAATCTCCTCAACAAATCAGATCCAATAACATAGATCTCATACCAAATATCATAATTGTATAGCTCAAACCATTTACAATTGTGTCTCTCTAATCATGTGTCATACATATGTAAACAATCATAACCATGTATAATGAGCCCTCACATCAACCAAACATCAAAATCTTACTGTTATGCAGCCTCAAATTGTACCAACAACTTCAGCAACACATCTCAACCAAAATCCCTCAACCATGTACCAAGAAATACAAGATATGCCTCAACAATTAACCCAAGTATACAAACGATGAATAACAAATATACCAGCATTGTACCTCTGTAGATCTGTCTCATAAAGTGTGTGCCATACAGCCAACAGTCTCTCTATGGAAAATCTTCAATCTCCCATAACCATATCTCATAGAAACAACAACATCCAACTACACATAAGTAAACAACATACCTTTTTATTATGTAGATAGATTTGTTGTATCTGACCTCTATCAACTTTCCTGTAGCTTCACCTCAGCCTTTGCAATCTGATCCATGCCACATCCCTCAGTTCTAACACTGCCTCACGTGACGAAAGGGGATGTCTAGCGGGGCCTTGCATCACAGGATATAGACATCTCATGGGGATGCCTCGTGGGACCTTCACTGCTTGACCCACAGGGATGATAATTACGGTTTTTCACGATTTTCTCAATTCTCCACTGTAGCTACAAAAATTGTCATTGCTCCACCTTCGCTTCCTCAAACTTGTGCAACTTCAAATGTATCAATGAGTACCTGCAATAAACCTTTCACAAAATTGATATTCAATGTGCTCAATAGGTGATAATGGGAGACCCTTGCTCTCTTATTTATACTCTCCAAGTAGTTTTCTTTATGGGTCATCTTCTAACTATTTTACCCAACTTCCCTCTTTTAGGACTAACCCACTTGGACCTACTTTACCCTCTTGCAACCACTTTATCCATAATTAGTAAACTCACCACTTCTTGTCACAACTAATTTATTTTTAATTATTTTCTTATTGCAACAACTTTACCCATGATTAACTCCTAGTTACAAACACTTTGACTAGTAAACTTCTTCTAGGAGGTTTTAGAATAATTGAATTCTTTGACCTTCTAAGGGCTTCTAGATAACTCATGAGGGTTCTCCAACTTCACTAAGCCACATCTACTCAACCGTGAGGAACTACGTGATGTACCACATATCACAGGAAATGACACGACATGTATTATTCATCTGCAAATTTATTGATACGCATGTATTTATTCCTCATACAAACTTGGGTTTCTTGACCACGCCTATGGGGCTACCATAATTTTCTACCAAACTTGCTTCAAGGTTTGACATCAATGACAACCAACCTAATCTATCAACAATATCCCCCTTTGGCATTAATGGAAACACTCTGCATGCTGATACAATATTGATGGCATAGCAATATGGTTGCTCATACTCCCCCTATGACCATCGCTCCCCCTGGAATCATGCCTCTGATAGTACTGATGAGATAGAAATATGGTTTCTCATACTCCCCCTCTGACCATCGCTCCCCCTGGAATCATTCCTTTGATAGCTCTCTCTCCCCCTTTGACATCAATGGAAAAGAGCATCTTCCTTTTGGGTTTGCTCCCCATGTCGAAACTATCCTTTGGGTTGATCCCCGTGTCTAAAATGTCCTTTTTCTCATCATTGGTGCTTCCTCGTGTAAATCTATGACATATATGAAAAACATTCAAAATTCACTGTGGGGCAGAAACTATCCCAAGTTTTTGTCGAAGATACTCAAAGGCTTCCCTTGGAAGTGGTTTGGTGAATATATTTGTGATATGTTCTTTTTTCCGAACATACTAGACCCTGATGTTATTCTCTACAACTTGTTCTCGTAGAAAGTGAAACTTGATCGGAATGTGTTTCGTCTTGGAGTGCATTATTGGATTCTTTGAGATATTGATGTCACTAGTGTTGTCACAAAATATCGGAATGGGATCATCATATTCAACCTGTATATCCTCCAAGGTTTGTTTCATCCATATTACCTGGGTACAACATGTCGTTGTTGCAATGTACTATACTTTTGATGTAGATAAGGATACTGAAGATTGTTTCTTGCTTAACCAAGATACCATACATTCACCCAAGTAGAAAGATGCTCCACGTGTACTCCTTCTATCATCAATGTTACTTGCCCAATCTACATCTGTGTAGGAAATAAGAGATAAATCATTCCCTTTTGGATACCATAATCCAAATTCTTGTGTACCTTTTAGATATTTGAATATCCTCTTTACTGCCATAACATGTGATTCCTTTAGTGCTACTTGAAACATTGCAACCTGTGTAACTACCTACATCACATCCGATCTAGAAGATGTCACATAGAGTAGACTGTCAATCTTCAATCTGTAAACTTATGAATAGGGGTAATGACTGGATTGCAATCTTCCATTCCAAACAATTTTAGCATTTCTCTTACATACTTAGTCTGAGAGATGAATATGCTTGTGTTTCTTTGACATATCTGTAGTCCCAAAAATAAAGACAACTCTCCAAGCAATGACATCTTGAACTCATTCTTCATGTCTTTTGCAAATATCCAACTGATCCTGCCATCATCACCTCCAAAAATAATATCATCAAGATAAACTTCAATTAACAAGATATTATCTTGATTTACCTTTATGTAGAGGTTGTTGTCTACATTTCCTTTCATAAACCCTTGTTGTTGTAAGTATCTGTCCATTCTTGAATACCATGCTTCGGGGGCTTGTTTAAGACCATATAGGGTCTTCTTCAACCTGCAAACAAAAACTTCCTTCTCTGACAGCTGAAATCCTTCAGGTTGCTCGATGTAGACTTCTTCCTCAAGGTCTCCATTTAGGAATGTTGATTTCATGTCCATCTGATACACTTTAATATTCTTAGAGCATGCATAAACTATAATCAACTTGATTGCTTCCACTCTAGAAACTGGGGAAAATGTATCTTCAAAGTATATACCTTCAACCTGAGCATAACTTTTACATACCAACCTTGCTTTTTTCTTGGTAACCTGTCCATCCTCGTTCAATTTGTTTCTAAAAACCCAGTTTGTACCGATCACATTCTTATCTTTTATCCTTGGAACTAGTTCCCAAGTGTCATTCTTTTCTATCTGATCTAACTCTACATTCATAGCTTTGATCCAGAATTCATCCTTCCTGGATTCTTCAAAGTTGTTAGGCTCAGTAGTGGATAGTAGTGCTAGATGTTGTTGTTCTAGTGAACGGATTTTTCTTCTGGTTTCAACTCCTGCATTTTTATTTCCAATAATTTGTTCTGGTGGATGATTATTTTTGCACTCGTCTGCTAGGTGTCTTCGGAGGTACTTGAAGAACTTATTATTCTTGCTCTGCTTCTGGCTGCTCTTCATCTTTCTCTTTTTCTTCTTCTTCCTTTAACTCTTCTTCATGATTTTGTTCCTCTAAATCTTTGTTTTCTTCTTTTGTTGTTCATCCATCTGTCTCATCGATCGTCACATTGATACTTTCCACTATTCTGTTGAGTCTTATATTAAATTATTTGTATGCTTTCCTTTTGCTTGATTACCCAACAAGTATGCCTTTATCAACTCAAGAATCAAATTTTTTGATCCTACCGTCTTCCCTTTTGATGTAACATTTGCTTCCAAATACTCTGAAGTGCTTCACATTCGTTGGCATTGCTTTCCATAACTCATATGGAGTCTTATCACTATTATTTCTGGTAATTCCTCTATTCTGAATGTGAACTATTGTATGCACTACTTATACCCAAAAGGCGTCTGTCAACTTGGAATCCATTAACATGGTTCTAGTCATTTCCTGTATTGTTTTGTTCTTCCTTTCGACCACTCCATTTTGCTGAGGTGTCTTGGCTACTGAGAATTGCCTCTTTATCCCATTTTCATTGCAGAAATCCATGAACTCTTTTGATGTAAATTCTCCTACATTGTTTGATCTCAAACACTTGATTTTCAAATCTGTCTCAGTTTCAACCATTTCTTTGTATGTCTTGAATTTTTCGAAAGCCTCTTACTTCTTCTTGAGAAATCACACTGCAATCATTCTTGTGTAGTCATCAACCAATAGCATGAAGTACTATTCACCTTTTAGTCCCTTTGTTCTTGTCATTCCGACTAGATCGGTATGTACAATCTCTAGTGGCTTTGTCGTGGATTATTCCTTTGTCTTGAACTTTGCCATGGTCTATTTTCATTGTAAACATTGCTTGCAGAGAATGTTTGTCTTGAGATCTAGGGAATTTCTCTTATTGCTTCCCTTTTGTTGACCTTGACAAGATTATCAAAATTTATGTGACCCATTCTTTTGTGCCAGAGCTAACTTTCATCTTGCTTTCCTAATCAACATTTTTCTTTTCCAATTTCGTTTAGTACATATTTGTTGCTTGGAGTTCTAACAGTTGTAGCCACCAATATGTCTAACTCTTCTCTTCTTATTTTGCATTTATGTGAATCAAACACAAGTATGTGTCCTTGGTCACACATTTGACTTACACTTAGTAGATTTTGTTTCATGTATTCAATTAGTAGAATATTTTATTCTTTGGCATCCTTACTTCGAAGCTTAAGTGTCCCTTTTCCAATAATTATAGTTGAGTTTTCATTCCCAAATGTAACTGATCCATCTCTTTCCTTCTTCAATTTTAGAAACTTGTCCATATCACTTGTCATATGCTTTGAATAGCCACTGTCAACATACCATCCACGTCTCTTGTGTTTAGCTTGTAGTGCAATCATGCATTCTCCATTGTTAAATCGATCCTACTTTCTTATCCATATTCTTTGTGGTTCATGTTTGTGATTGTTGATATTCTATTGTGATTCTCTAGGAGGAATAGTCAATCTACAATCCTTGGCCATGTGTCCAAAGTTGTTACACTTGTAGCATTCTACTTGAGTGCTTAAGCATTAAAATTTTTGTATCTTCTACTCTGTGCTTCATGAGATCTTCTTGAATAATCATTTCTTGTGTAGCCATCATAGTTATTTCTATTTTTTTTGTTGTCTCTACAATTCACAACTTTATGCCCAAAATTATTACATGCATAACATAAACCAAGAAAAATAGTTTGATACCTGGGGGAGGAAGATCTTCTAAATGGTGCTTCTCTTCTGAATCCTTCTTCTTCTCAGGATCTCTCCATTGTTGGCTATTGTTGATTCTGATATCTGAATCTTTTGGATGGTACAGAGCCTCTGACTATTTCTACATAGCTTCTCTATTATGTTGCTTTGGATATTGAGCCTTTCTCTGTCTGACTATATCGTAGTCCATTTTTGTCAGGGTATGGTCTTTGACTGCTAATGATCTCGTCCAATACGTTGATGTTGTTCTCCTGCATATCCTACTTCTGAGAGTGACTATTTTTGCTTCCAAGCTTTCAATCCTCTTGTGTTTTTCATCTAATTGACCTCTGAGTGGCTCTTTGATTCTTTTGTCTTCTTCCACTTGGATCTTCAACTTTGTGATTGTTATCGCACAGTTTGTAGACACAAGAAAGGCTAAGGAGTAGTAGGTCAAACTGGCGAAACAGGAACCTTCCCCACCCAATGTCACCACAATGGGGAGGTTCTTTCTATTTAG
>SNQJ01S0015490.1:96915-122056 GCA_010110895.2 Picea sitchensis
TGCTCGCCATACATCAAATCCATGTGCCTGTAAAAGGTTTTCATCCTTATACTCCAAAACCCATAATTATGATTGTCAAACATTAGTGCTCCAATCTTAGAGTATTCCATGATCTCCTTCCAGTGGTTAGACTGCTTCTTGAAGGACCTTCTCTGATACCAATTGTTGGAATATCGAGAGGGGTGGTGAATCAATATTATTACTTTTAATCATTTTTAACCACAATGTTACGTTATGAGCAGATTATCAATAACATTACATATGAGCAGTACACATTAACAATGAACAATAATCAATTACACATAAGCTCAGTACACCAATATTTTTACGTGGAAGCCCAATGCAAAAGAAAACCACGGAATTTTTTTCTTATATTGTCAAAAGAAATACATTCATAGGAAGCACCAACTTCCTTGTTTTCCAACTCCAACTGGAAGGAGGCTACGACCCCCTAGTTTCTCAGGCTCCAACCCAAAGAAAGATACAACTCCCTAATTCTTTGGCTACAACCCCCATATGTTCTCTGGCTACAACCGGAAGGTGGCTACAACCACCTATCCTTGCCTCGTCCAACCACCCTGAAGTATAAGTGTCAGATAACTGATGAAACCATTGTCACTATGAAATATGTCACTACAAACATGTACCAACCTGTAGTCAACCTATGCCAATAACTTGTACCAACATGTACCAACAACTTGTGCCAATAACCTATACCAACAACCTGTAGTAATAATCTCCTCAAAAAATCAGATCTGACAACACATATCCCATACCTAATATCACAAGTGTATAGCTCAAACCATGTACAATTGTGTCTCTCTAATCATGTGTCATACATATGCAAACAATCATAACCATGTATAATGAGACCTCACATCAAAAAATCATAAAAATATTATTGTTATGCAGCCTCAAAATGTACCAACAACTTCAGCAACACATCTTAACCAAAATCCCTAAACCATGTACCAATAAATATAAGTTATGTCTCAACAATTAACCCAACAAAGTATACAAATAACGAATAACAAATATACCAGCATTATACCTCTGTAGATCTGTATCATAAAGTGTGTGCCATACATCCAATAGTTTCTCTAGGGAAAATCCTCAATCTCCTGTAACGATATCTCATACAAACAACAACATCCAACTACACATAAGTATATAGCATACCTTTTTATCATGTAGATAGATCTGTTGTATTTGACCTTTGTCAAATTTGATGTAGCTTCACCTCAGCCTCTGCAATCTTATCCATGCCACATCCCTTAGTTCTAACACTGCCTCTCGTGACGAAAAGGGTTGTCTAGCGGGGCCTCGCGTGACAGGGTATAGACGTCTTGTGGGGATGCATCGCGGGACCTTCACTGCTTGACCCATGGGGATGACCCTAATTAGGGTTTTTCACAATTTTCCCGCTTCTCCACTGTAGCTATGAAACTTGTCATCACTCCACCTTCGATTCCTCAAACTTGCGCAACTTCAAATGTATCAATGAGTACCTCCATAAACCTTTCACAAAATGGATATTCAATGTGCTCAATAGATGCTAACGAGAGACCCTTTCTCTCTTATTTATACTCTCCAAGTAGCTTCCTTTAGGAGTCATATTCTAATTATTTTACCCAACTTCCCTCTTTTATGGCTAACCCACTTTCAACTACTTTACCCACTTGCAACCACTTTATCCATAATTAGTAAACTCGCCACTTCTTGTTGCAACTAATTTATTTTTAATTATTTTCTTATTGCAACAAATTTACCCATGATTAACTCCTAGTTACAACCACTTTGACTGGTAAACTTCCTCTAGGGGCTTCTAGAATAATTGACTTCTTTGACCTTCTAGGGGCTTCTAGATAACTCATGAGGGTTCTCCAACTTCACTAAGCCATATCTCCTCAACCGTGAGGAACTACGTGACATACCACATATCACCGGAAATGACATGACATGTACTATTCATCTATGATAGTCTTACCTGCAAATTTATTGATCTACATGTATTTATTCCTTATACAAACTTGGGTTCCTTGACCACACCTATGGGGCTACCAGAATTTGCTACTAGACTTGATTCAAGGGTTGACATCAATGACAACCAACCCAATCTATCAAAAATATGGTAAGAGTATGTGGTGTGTCTAATCACCCTAACCGTTGCCTAGGTGAGCAATTTACAATGCAACTGATTTTCAAATATCGTGTATCTTCATTGAGATGGAATAAATCTTCATATGCATATTTTAGTTATCTTAATTTAAAAGCTATATACTCAAATACTAGTTGTTCCATCCCACGGTACTTTCCCTCTCTTTTGATTTTGTTTATTTCAGTGAAAAGATATTAACCCAGATAAAATATCATAGTTGTTTGAACATTAAATTTCAAATTAGATGGAAGAGTTTTTGAATTCTTGAAATACTAAAATCCACAATGGAGAGCAATGCCCTTAAAATATGTGAACACCAAAGGCAATAGACCGATACCTCAATCTTCTTCCAAATATAACAATGTAATTTTCCTCCAAAGAAAAGAAAGAGCTATTAATCCACTAAAAAAATATGGAAATTTAGTTTAGCATACATACAAACCTTGGAGTGAAAGGAATCCTTCATTTCCACATAAAATATTAATTGACGAAGAAGTCTAATTTATGCATTCAAAAATGCAATTTCAGCGATGAAAAATTGCAATTTCACCAAAAATTATATAGCTAGATTATGATAATGATCATCGAAAAAATTCCAAATCGTTGATTAATCTTGCTTTTGGAAATGAAGGATTTATTTCACTAATTTCATTGGCTTATAATTTGACGTTTTGTAGAGCATTTTTATTTTATTTTTAGATGTATTTGACAATTTATCAAAAATTTAGCACATCAACAGTTGCAAGGAAAGATTTACTAAAAACATTGGTTTGACATTAATATTTCTAGCAAGCCTGTCATAATTTTCAATAGATTTCATCATTAATAGGTCATACTATTTTATTGACACTTTTGTGGTTCCTTACCTTGCAGTTCCTATCACATTAGGTGATGTGGTTTGGGTCCTTAGGATGAGAAGATTGAAAGCTACTCTTCCATAGGTTGACAGATGCTCGTTAGATAGATGATACCAATGGCACTTGAGTTAGCAAGGAGCTTAGCTTGATGAAGTCTTTCTTTAGGAATTGAAGTTGTCTCATTCTATGTACATATTAGTTGCCATAGAGTTGAAGCCAATGAGATGCTACCTTATAATTTGCATTGGTTTTGGGCATTAGAGTTATAGCATCTGGATGACAGTTATGATAGAATGATGGGAAATCGAATTAGGTTGATGATAAAATGGTGGACAACTCGTTCTCGAATAAAATTCCAACCTTGTTTGGTCCCCAACACTTATTCCCAAATAAAAAAAACTAGCACTTAAGAATTTGCATAAAATGTAATATGAAAGGAAAAGAAAACATCCAACCATCATCAATTTTTCATTTGACAAGCAGAGGAGATGTCAAATTCTAGGCATGAATGGGTGGCATTGTCTACATCCCTATATTTTGATTAAAGGTTTTTTTCTTTTTCAGTGAATTGAAAATGGCCATGTACTTTAGGTTATTAGGCGAGGCTCGTGGATATGTAAAAATACTTTGGATGTGTTCTACTCCTAGGATGAGAGTTTTTCTACTAATCAGGCAGGTTTATCATGTAACCCTAAATAGGTTGAGTTTCTCAATCTACCCATGCAACGTTAGCCATTCCTGAAACATATGTTGACCCCTATTGATGGATTTATGTGTCATGAACTTGAGTGGTTCTTCAACCCTTGACCTTAGTGTATGGTTTTCCTTGAGGTCAATATGTCCATGGATTTGGAAGGGTTTGTTCTCAATAGGGTAGGTGAAAAATGATATGTTGACTTGTCAATTACATCAACCTACTTAACACCTAATTTCAATGCCAAAGCTCAGATCATTGTATTCATGACTTCCCGTTAATGGTCAAGATCGACCCTCTGATGGCCCTCCTCTTTTCGAAGTGAAGTTGAAATCAATTTTGGATACAACTTTTTTACGTGGTAAAACTCTATACAAGGAAACATCCACGAGACAATGATATTCAGTTTATTTATCGTTCAAGGGAGATATTACATCAGCCAAACCAGGCTTACACACACTCAACCTCTCTCAAGACTCTTTGCCTCTATGGGCATACATGGATTTATAAAAGCTCGCAAACAGTTTATAAAACTGATTACATTAATGTGGATCCACAAATTTGGTGATTTGTTTCAACAACTAACTAAATAAAAAGGGCCACTAAATCTGCTACAATCTACAAAATCGTGGGAAATTGGTTGGCATATCTCAACAATGCTTTTATCATATCTATTTATAATTAACTTAATGGTTAAGAACATGTGTTTTCCTTAGGAAGTTATAGGTTCAAATCGAGAAGAAGTAGGATATGTACATTTCAGTAGACTTTAGCAGTCAAATCCCTGCCTCCAGAGAACCCTTGTCCCACAAACAAAGGAGTCGCATACACCAATTGGGATTTCAATGATAACATGTTTTCTTTTAAGATGATGCTTTTATCATATCTATTTATAATTAACTTAATGGTTAAGAACATGCATTTTTCTTAGGAGGTTATAGGTTCAAATCCAAAAGAGGTAGGATATGTACATTTATGTAGACTTTAGCAGTCAAAAAACGTTCTACGAAATTATTATTTTCCGACGATATTTTTCAGGGACATTTACTTGAAATCTGACAATAAATTGTTAGATCCGCAAATTTGAGTGATTATCTCTGTATAATCCAATTACCCCAAGGTTTTTGACCATGTTGAATCCATTTCTGCATTCAAAAATAAATTTTAAATAACAAAAAATAGTGATTTCGTGCAAATTTATATCATTGAATTCCAGTGAAAAACCATTTCGTAGAATAGTTAAACATCGTCTTCATTATGTAATTCTTTACATTACATAATGGTGATAAAGCATTACAGAATGGAAATAAAGCATGGTTATTAATATTTACAGAATGGTCCCCGGATGGGGTGCTATCGAAAACGATGAGTGGACGGCCAGCCGGGCGGCCATGTGGCCACAACTCTCGCCACCTTGCGCCAACTCAACCCGCACTCACCTCTACCTTTACTCCATGCAATTAAATCCTCGTTCGAAGCACCCCTGCATTCAATTGCACTCGGCTCAGTTTAATGCTTTGGCACTCCAGTTCGCGGGATCGGTAAATGCAATGGGATTGATGCAGGCCCAGTCCCATCACCTCACCTGGTTCAGTGGTTTTAGGCCCAAACTCTAGAAATCCATGGCTCATTTGAGCTCTCAGCCTCTCGCATTTCTCCCTCCTCCTCCAAAATGCTTACTTCTTGATGCAGACGCTCGGTTGCCTTCCCCCGACAACTCCTCATCCGCTCACAAGACCTTCTTTCCTCTCGGCCCGAAGAGCGTCAATGCTCTTCTATCTCCCAATCAGAATATCTGCACCCATAGTTCTCTTCTCACGATCCTCTTTACTTACTTATCAGAGGATCAGAACTCGCGGCTTCGCAAGTCCTCTGTCGATAGACTGGGCTCTCGAATCCCCGAGACCCGATGTGTCATTCAACGCTGACCTTCTCCCGCCTCTATCGGAACTTCGGCTCTATCGCGACTTCGCGACTCATGACACCCAACACTTAAGGTTCCAACCTCCGATATGCGATGCGCCGAAATGCCGAACTCGCGATCCTCTCTCCCTCGCAACTTCGCTACTCGCGAGGTCAATTAACTTCCCTGTCGACTCCCGATGCCCGAGATGTCGAAACGTCGATCTCTTCGCGTCACCTACCACGTCACCCTGCTATGGCCCACGCTATTTGTGTAATCGTCAGGACTTCGCTTCTCGCACTATCGCGATTCCCGTGGCCAAATATTCGATCCCTTCCTCGCGATACCCCGATGACTGATCTCGCGATGGATCCAACGGCTCTAGATGGCTTGGATCAACGACTCTGCTCCTCCTGAGCTTTTAGCCTCTCCACACTTGCACTGTAACTGTCTCGCACCCCTGGGAGATCTAACGATCCACAGTAACTCACGGATTCTCCTTGCTAAATACCGACCGTCCACTCTTCTTCTTGCGCAATCCACGAACAAGAAGTGTCTTTCCACGAGATTTGTTCACCAACCTGCGACTCTTCCATTCAACCTGCTCACGCAACTTATCTCCACTGCCCTTCAATAAAATTTGAAGGCCTATCCCTTCTGAGCTTTCACGACTTCAAATCCCTCAGGAAGAAACTCTTGCACGCACTCCTTGCGGCAAATCTTCAACCATGACTAAGTGATGAAGTCTTCGATCCTGTGCACTCCTGCAGCAGAAATATTTCAATCCCTTTGCTCAGAATCGCAACTCTGAGTCTTCATATAGCCTGCACATGCCTTGCACGGCTACGTTGCCCAATCTGCACTTCTGAGAACTTAGAACAAAAGTTACCTCTATCTGAACCCTTCCGTCAACGCACTCCTTGCGGACGATTCAACGGCACTCCTTGCAGGAATTCTCTGGTTCAAAATAGAGAAACAATTGAAACTAATTCCTTGTTCTCACAAACTTCAATTCAACCATGAAATCACATACATAGCATATAAAAGCAAATGTATGACAAGAAGCAAACATTCATGAACATAATATCATCAATACACAGAGAATAACACAACCATGGAATTGAATTAAAGCTTTTCTATTAATTCAATGTCTGTACATGGGTGTTCTTCATACACTTCTCTGCCTGCTCTTCTCTTCAGGATGCTATCGATGATAATAATCATACAATGTACCAAGGAGGGTGTCTATATCTCGTTTCCCTCTCGAGTTCTAAAACTATCAAATCTAGAATTAAGTATTCTATCTACTTTACATTAATTATCTTAAATGCCTCATCTACCTAAGGACGTGAGCTATCCGCTCAAGGTCCATTACAATATACAAAGTGTGCTTCATTAAATCGATGCATTAATGTTTGCGCAACAATATCAAGGTGCTTTCAAAATTTGTGTTGGCGTTGTCCAGTTGTCTTCCGCTTCCGTGTTGGCTCGCTTGATGATCTGGCGATGCTCCTGCATCATACTCCTCGGCTCGAAAAAAAATTCATGGGCTCCTGTCCATGAGCTCCTGCACGGTCTGTCCATGCTTCTGTATCATTGTTTCAGTTTCCCAGCTGGCATCCTCCACTGGGTGATTCTTCCACTTCACCAGATACTCGAAGTATTATTTTCTTCTGGTCTTCTTACCCACTCGCTTGTCCAGTATGCATTCCATCTGTGGCTTCTCTGCAACTGGTAATTGTTTCATCCACTGGATTACTGGCTCCTCAGTTCCAGTCTCTGCTTCTCCTGGTCTGTATGGGTATAAATCTGCGATATTAAATATCGGAGATATCCCGATGCCATCCGGCAACTCAATCTCATAAGCATTCTCTCTGAATTTTCTCAAGACCTTGCAGGGTCCGATTTTCTTCATCTTCAATTTGTTGTATGTTCCCCTTGGGAACCTTTCTTTCCTCAAGTGCGCCAAAACTAGATCGCCAACTTCAAACTGAAGTTGTCTCCGATGCTGATCTGCTCTGCGTTTATACTCCTGATTTGAATTTTTCATTCGCTGCTTCACCTGACTGTGAAGTTCCTGCATCGCCTCAGCGAATTCTTCTGCACTCGCACTGCTAGTAGCGATCTGTTCTGAATCCCACAATTCAGAAACTCCTCTCGGTTGCATCCCATATACAACCTGAAATGGACTCTTGTCTGTACTCYGATTCACCGAATCATTGTATGCAAACTCTGCCTGTGGCAATATGTTGTCCCAACTGTTGTGGTGCTCCATCACCAAGCTTCTCAACAAGTCTCCCAGACTCCTGTTGACCACTTTTGTTTGTCCATGCATCTGAGGATGATAAGCAGAACTAAACGCCAAGTTAGTTCCTAGCTTCTTCCATAGCATCCTCCAAAAATTCCCTATGAATTTAGTGTCTCTGTTCGAAACAATACTTTTTGGCAACCCATGAAGTCTAACGATCTCTTTGAAAAACAAATTTGCGATGTGTGTCGCATCGCTGGTATTCTGGCATGGAACGAAATGTGCCATCTTTGAAAACATGTCCACTACTACAAAGACGAAATCAAATCCTCTTTGCGTCCTCGGCAACCCCAATACTAAATCCATGCTTATCGCCTCCCATGGTCTCTCCGGTATGGGCAATGGCTGATAAAAACCTGCATTATGCTTCCTCCCCTTTGAATGCTGGCAAATCCGACATCTGTCAACAAACCTCTTGACATCTGCACACATCCCTGGCCAAAAATATGACTCATTCAGCTTCGTAAATGTTTTTTCATGGCCAAAATGTCCTGCCAAACCACCACTGTGTTTCTCCTTCAACAAGTTCTCCCTCATAGAGAATTTCGGAATACACAATTGATTGCCTCTGAACAACAATCCTTCCTGGATCATATAATCCATCCACAGGCCTCTGTCTCTGAGAACTGGATTCTCAGTTGCTTCATACGCCTCTCCAAAATCTGCATCTCCTGCGTACATGTCCCTGAGATTTTCAAAACCCAAGGTTTTGACTCGAAACTCCTGCAGCAATAAACATTTCCTGCTCAAAGCATCAGCCACTTTGTTAGCAATACCCGAAATGTGTTTGATTACAAATGTGAAATTATGCATATACTCTACCCATTTTGCATGTTTCTGATTCAACTTCTCCTGTTGAGTCACAAACTGTAATGCATGATTATCACTGTACAATACAAATTCTTTTGGAATCAAGTAATGCCTCCACTTCTTCAGTGCCTGTATGATAGCATAAAATTCTTTATAATACGTGGAGTATTTCAATTTTGCCTCATCCAGCTTCTCAATGAAATATGCAACTGGTCTATCTTCCTGACTCAAGACCGCTCCTATGGCATACCCACTGGCATCACATTTCACCTTAAATGTCTTCTGAAAATCTGGCAACACCAACACTGGTTGCTCTGTGATCTTTCGCTTCAACAGATTGAAGCTCTTCTTAGCCTCTGTTGTCCAATGGAAAGACTTATGTCGCTTCTTCACTGTGTCCATCATTGCTGCGCTAATCCCACTGAAATTCCTGATGAACTTTCGGTAGAAACTAGCTAAACCATGAAAACTTCTCACCTCGAAAATATTTCTTGGTGATGGTCAATTCTTGATCACTTCCACCTTGTCCGGATCCATCCTTAACTCATTAGCCGATATTACAAAACCCAAGTAAATGAGCTCTGTCTTCATGAATGAGGACTTCTTCATGTTAATCAACAACTTCTCCTCCTGTAGCTTCCACATCACTATAGCCAAATGCTTCAGATGTCCAGCCTCTGATTTACTATAAATCAATATGTCATCCAAATAAACAATGACAAATTTCCCGATGAATTCCCTCAGGACTTCATTCATCAACCTCATAAAGGTACTTGGCGCATTCGTCAAACCAAACGGCATGACTAGCCATTCATATAAACCTTCATTTGTTTTGAAGGCTGTCTTCCACTCATCGCCTTCCCTCATGCGAATTTGGTGATATCCGCTTTTCAAATCAATCTTTGAAAAATAATTTTCCCCACTCAGGCAATCCATCAGATCATCCATTCTCGACAATGGGAACCTGTACCTGATGGTTATTTTATTGATCGCTCTGGAATCGGTCCACATCCTCCAACCTCCATCCTTCTTCGGACTGAGTACTGTTGGAACAGCACATGGAGTCAAGATTTCTCTGACCAATCCTTTGTCCAACAACTCCTGGACCTGTCTTTTAACTTCTTCGTTCTCCTGCGGCGTCAATCTGTACGCAGCTTTATTCAGCAAACTAGCTCCTGGTATGAGGTCTATGTGATGGCTTACACTCCTCATTGGTGGCAACGAATGGGGTAACTCATCCACTATGATGTCAGCGAACTCTTCCAGCAGTTCCTGAACTTCATCCGGCAAATCATCCACTCTTGTGCTAGTCAGAACAATCCTCGGCTTTCTGACCATAAAGAATTGTGGATCTTCTTTCTTCTCCACCTCTGTAAGAAGCTCCTTCCCACTCATGAGAAGTATTGTGCTATTTACTTCCGGCTTCACCTCTTTATTCTTTATCGGAAGCAACATATGGGTTCTCCCATTCTTCTCCAGAGTATATGTGTTCATTCTCCCATCATGAATCACATTTCGATCGTATTTCCATGGTCTACCCAGCAATAAATGACATACATCCATGGGAATAACATCACACAAGATTTTATCATTATACCCACCTATTTTGAATTCAACCAAGAATTGTTTAGTAACAGTTACCTGGTGTCCTTTCTGTAGCCACGAAACTTTGTATGGACTGGGATGATCAATCGTCTCCAGTTCCATCTTTTCCACCATCTCTGTAGATACGAGATTGTCCGTGCTACCACTGTCAACAATAACCTTGCATACCTTATCCTTGGTCTTGCAAGCTCTTCTGAACAGTCTGGTCCTTTGCACTGAGTTTTCCATCTCCTTCTCGGGTGTCAAAAGGACTTTATGCATCTCAAGCGATCTTCCGCCTTCTGCATCTTCTGCTTCAGCATCTCGTCTCTGCGCTTCTGCGATGTGAGCTTCCCCTGCATCCTTCTTTTTCTCTGGACACTCATATGACTTGTGCCCATTCTTTCCACATGTGAAGATTGTGATTACTCCACCTCTTCCTCTACCCCGACCTCTAGTACAAGGAAGAGTGTTTGCATCAACATAATCTCCTCACTGATCATTTTGCTGTCCTCTCGGCTCAACATATGGCTGCCTCTGTGAGGTTCCACCTCTTTTAGCTTTACCCTGAGGTTTCTTCCATTCCTCTTTGGGCTTCTGGTATTTATCTTGGGCAACTGCCTTGCCTCTTGGCTGACTTCTGCCTCGCCCTCGCTGTCCTTGCTTTCGGCTCAGCTTCTCCTCGGCTTTCAGAGCCAATTGGTAAGCATCTTCCACCGTTCGGATGGTTAGCATGCTTAATTCATCCTAAATGTCATATCTCAGACCATTCAGATATCTAACCACCTTCTCATCATCGCTCTCCCGATGACCTGCTCTGATATTCAGCCTGTAGAATTCCTCAGTATACTCTTTCACTGTCATAAGCTTCTGTCTCAGGTTTTGCATCCTCCTGAATAGTGTGATTTGATAATCCCTTGGGATGAATTTCGCCTTCATCTTCGCGATCATTCGATCCCAGCTTTTGATCTTTTGCTTGCCTTTGTAGCGTCTATCAGCTTGTAGCTCGTCCCACCACAATGTTGTGTGTCCTTTCAAGTGCGTAACAACATGCTTGACTTTCTTATCCTCTTCGATATCCTCATAATCGAAGTAAGTGTCAAGAGCTCTTATCCAATCTAGAAGCTCCTCGACATCCAAGTTTCCCTCGTAAACTGGAATGCCCATTTTCGCCTTCGCACCCATTCTAGAAATGGCTTTGATCAACCGCTCAGTTGATGCATCCTCTGCTGTGACCTCTTCTTTATGTCCAGCTTCCTCTTCAACCTCGGAATCACTAAGATCCCCTGCACCAACTCCGCGTCTCTGAGCTGTCTCCATCTCTTCAAGCCTTGCTCGAAGATCTCTCATCTGCCTTTCCATTTCTGGATTTCCCGCCGGCCTACCTCTTCTTCTCACCTCCCTGTCTTCGGGATCAGGTGATTGTCTTTCCCTTCTGTTCGGCATGGTGTACTCTCCTTCTCTGCTATAGAAAGAAAAGAGTTCCCGCTCTGATACCACTTGATGCAGATGCTTGGCTGCCTTCCCCCGACAACTCCTTGCCCGCTCACAGGACCTTCTTTCCTCTCGGCCCGAAGAGCATCAATACTCTTCTATCTCCCAATTGGAAGATTTGCACCCACAGTTCTCTTCTCACGATCCTCTTTACTTACTTATCGAAGGATCGGAACTTGTGGCTTCGCAAGTCCTTTGTCGATAGACTGGGCTCTCGAATCCCCGAGACCCGATGTGTCAGTCAACGTTGACCTTCTCCTGCCTCTATCGGAACATCAGCTCTATCGCGACTTCGTGACTCGCGACACCCAACACTTAAGGTTCCAACCTCCGATACGCGATGCGCCGAAATGTCGAACTCGCGATCCTTTCTCCCTCGCGACTTCGCTACTCGCGAGGTCAATTAACCTCCCCGTCGACTCCCGATGCCCGAGATGTCGAAACGCCGATCTCTTCGCGTCACATGCCACATCACCCTGCTATGGCCCATGCTATTTGCGTAATCGTCAGGACTTCGCTTCTCGCACTATTGTGATTCCCGTGGCCAAATCTTCGATCCCTTCCTCGCGATACCCCGATGACCGATCTCGCGATGGATCCAACGGCCCTAGATGGCTTGGATCAACGACTCCGCTCCTCCTGAGATTTTAGCCTCTCCACACTTGCACTGTAACTGTCTCACACCCCTGGGAGATCTAACAATCCACGGTAACTCGCAGATTCACCTTGCTGGATACCGACCGTCCACTCTTCTTCTTGCGCAATCCACGAACAAGAAGTGTCCCTCCACGAGATTTGTTCGCCAACCTGCGACTCTTCCGTTCAACCTGCTCACGCAACTTCTCTCCGCTGCCCTTCAACAAACTTTGAAGGCCTATCCCTTCTGAGCTTTCACGACTTCTAATCCCTCAGGAAGAAACTCTTGCATGCACTCCTAAATTTGTGATGGCGTTGTCCAGCTGTCTTGCGCAACAATATCAAGGTGCTTTCAAAATTTGTGATGGCGTTGTCCAGCTGTCTTCTGCTTCCGCGTTGGCTCGCTTGATGATCTGGCGATGCTCCTGCATCACTTCTTTGGCTCTGGTTCGATTTTCCTTTGCCCTTTGACCGTCTATGGCACTCTTGGCCTCCTACGCCTAGCACTCATCCTTCAGTCTACATTTGCTCTTGGTTCTGGCTCTAACCCTCTCCTTCTCTCAAT
Source organism: Picea sitchensis (assembly GCA_010110895.2). Classification (NCBI taxonomy): domain Eukaryota; kingdom Viridiplantae; phylum Streptophyta; class Pinopsida; order Pinales; family Pinaceae; genus Picea; species Picea sitchensis. Next base: position 109,925 of record SNQJ01S0015490.1, read on the forward strand.
GGTTGACTCGAGCTCCACCTCTAGTTTTCGATGTATATCTTGATGCCTTGCGTTCGAGGTAAATCTAAGAGGGGGGTGGCCTGGTACGCAGCAAGAGGCAAAGGCTCGAGGGGCTGTGGCAAGCATTATCTTCAAAGCTTGCGTCACGACTCTGCTCGTGCCTCCACCCCAAAGCTCCCCCATGCCTCAACTCGCATCACCCCTCTGGACCACCCTCCCAAACGGGCCACCTAATCCAAAATTACCTCCCTTGTCTTCTCCTTATGCATGCAGATTTGAATGGTTCGATAGCCATGGAAATTCCCTAAGCTTCGCTCCAAATCTCAGCCCAGAGCCACCTTCTCCCCACTAGCCTCCACCTCGCCCTCCTCCACCCTCCACTCCCCCCAATCCATCAGCCCCTCTCTCTTCTTCGTCCTCCCCCCTCCCCTCTCCCGAATCCCCCTCCTCGTCCTCTAATTTTCCTCCACCCCCTCCGCCCTCATTTGCTTGCACCCGATGCGTTAGTCTGGAACCTCTGAAGGACTCTTTGGATTTCATCAAGCGCATAATTAAGGACGTCAATGGCGCCATCAAAGAGATGCATAACAGGGAAGAAGACCAGATTCGTCATGAGGATCTTTTGATGTCTTTTCTACGGGATATCCGACAACTTATTCCAGACACAAGAACTCTAGGCAAGGACATTGCGCAAGACCGAAGGAACGAGCAGAGGCCCAACCCCAGCTCTGAATATTTTCATCTTTCTCGGGTTTCCCAAGTTTTTATGTCTCCAAACAGTATAATTTACAAGGTTTTCTCCTTGCGTAGCTTCTTAGCTCTAGGATTATATAGTTTTTTCTCCTTTCAGTTTTTTGAATTCTGCATGGACAGTCTAGCTTGCAGGATTCTCTCCCTGCGTGGAATCCTAGATCTAGGACTTTACAGTTTATGCTCTTTACAATTTTTTAAGTTTTGCATGGATACTTTGAACCTTAATGGCCATGTGGCAGCATTGGTTTCCCACCAGGTCGATGTTGCCACATCCTCTTGGGATAGCATGACAACTGTAACTTTTGTTGCTTAGCAAGATCTAATATATCTTCTAACTTACAAAAAAAATATTTACAGAATGGTGTGATCCATGCTATTCTTGTTTTTTCTGAAATCAATTATGTCTTTTCGAAGTGAAGTTTAAATCAATTTTGTCTTTTTAAAGTGAAGTTGGTCCAACTGGCTTGACAGTGTTCTCACAACATTTTTGGAGGAGCTTATTATGGCTAGCACCATGTCCAAAAATATCCTCATTGTTTCTAGAAGCATATCTCAACAATGCTTTTATCATATCTATTTATAATTAACTTAATGGTTAAGAACATGTGTTTTCCTTAGGAAGTTATAGGTTGAAATCCAGAAGAGGTAGGATATGTACATTTCTGTAGACTTTAGTAGTTAAATCCCTGCCTCAAGAGAACCCTTGTCCCACAAACAAAAGAGTCTCATACACCAATTGAGATTTCGATGATAACCTTTTTTTTTAAGATGATGCTTTTATCAAATCTATTTATAATTAACTTAATGGTTAAGAACATGTGTTTTCCTTAGGAGGTTATAGGTTCAAATCCAAAAGAGGTAGGATATGTACATTTAGGTAAACTTTAGCAGTTATACGAAATGATTCTTTTCCGACAATATTTTTCAAGGACATTTACCTGAAATCCGACAATAAATTGTTCGGTCCGCAGATTGTATAATCCAATTGCCCAAAGAGTTTATGAGCATGCGGAATCCATTTATGCATTCAGAAATGGATTTTAAATAACAAAAAATAGTGATTTCGTGCAAATTTATATCGTCTTCCGGTGAAAAAAACTATTTCGTAGAACATTTAAACAATGTGTCTTTGCATTTTAACGTGTCTTTACATAATGGTGATAAAGCCTTTACATTTACAGAAGGGTGATAAAGCATGGTTATTAATATTTATAGAATGGTGTGATCCATGCTATTCTTGTTTTTTCTGAAATCAATTATGTCTTTTCGAAGTGAAGTTGAAATCAAGTTTGTCTTTTCGAAGTGAAGTTGGCCTAGCTGGCTTGAAAATGTTCTCACAACGTTTTTGGAGGAGCTTTTCGAAGTGAAGTTGAAATCAATTTTGTCTTTTCGAAGTGAAGTTGGTCCCACTGGTTTCACAGTTTTCTCACAACGTTTTTGGTTTTTGGAGGAGCTTATTATGGCTAGCACCATGTCCAAAAATATCCTCATTGTTTCTAGAAGCACAAACACATTCGGCTATGATGATGGGTTACCACCAAAGGTGCCTCATATGTTCTTCTTGAGGTTACTCCTATTTTGGTAACATTCCGCTTGATATTTTTTTTAAAGTCTAAGTATGTTAGTATTTCTATTTCTAATGTTTTATGAGAAGAAACAATATTTTCATTGGTCATGTCATTTTGAAAATGTTCATAGGAGTTGGGTTAGGGAGGTTTGAAAGATAAATGGGTGGCATTGTCTCCATCCCTATACTTTGATTAAAGGTTTTTTTAAGGTGTTTAAAATGTCCATGTACTTTGAAAATGTTCATAGGAGTTGGGTTAAGGAGGTTTTAAAGACAGATGGGTGGAATTGTAAGATCTTTTTTTAAGGTGTTTAAAATGGGTGACATTTTTTTAAGGTGTTTAAAATGGGTGGAATTGTAAGATTTTTTTTTAAGGGGTTTAAAAGGTACATGTACTTTGAAAACGTTCATAGGAGTTGGGTTAGAAAGGTTTGAAAGAAAAATGGGTGCATTATTTTTTTTAAGAGGTTTAAAATGTCCATGTACTTTAGATTACTAAGTGAGGTTCATTTCAATAAATTGTGATGGAAACCACTGATGTTGAAATAACATGATGGCAACAAATTGTGATGGAAACCAGTTATGTTTAAAATGTTCAAGGTGGAGACGTGAAAGTCAAAGAGCATTACAGGACAAGACAACTTGTAAAGAGAAACATGAAGATCATAATGTCCATGTGAAATCAAAGGCACTGATAGCAGGGTTCATCCAACCTTCATGTCAAGCCTAGGTTCAAAGGCCATGAAAATCTCATAGCCTTCCGATGTACTTGCTGTGGAGTCGGAAGGACGGCTGGGAAGCCAACTCCATGCATTTTCAGTTACACTGTAAACTACCACCTCTGCCACCTTCCTAAATTTCCTATTCCTGTGTCCAGAGACGATGAAACATGTGCAATCCCCCACTCCTATGCACCACTTATTGCAGTCGATAGAAACCTTCTTAAAATCCTCGGACAGGGACTGAGGCATTCTTGCAATCTCCTTCCACTATGAAGAGGCTGAAGAGCTGGAGGAAGAAGAGTTCAGATTCTCTTTCCCAAACGCCCATACAATAACCTGCAAAAGTTCCCCTCTGACTATGTACCCCGTGACTAGAACCCATGACCCACAGGTGAGAAGGTAAGGTGACATGCAGTCACTGTCAGCCATCTCAGGCAATGGTGCGAAGATGATGATGTAGACCTTAGTAAAAGTTGGGCAAGTTAATTTGATATGTCGTAGCATACTACATTTATAATTGACTTACTAGCTCAGTAGCATACTCTCAAAGGTGGGAAAGGGAACGTCAAAATCAGGCGTCTAACGGAATGTTTTTTTAAGAAGCATTTGACATTTGACATTTGGAATGTTTTTTTTGAAGCATTTGGAATGTTCTTTTTAAGAAGCCTAAACCCTAATTGAATGTGTTAATGGTTAATTGAATATCTCGTTGCATGTTTACTCAAGAAACAGGTCAGGCAGGATTTCCTCGAGCCAAGCATTGTTTCCTATTACGACAAGGAGTCATCCCGTGAAGATTGTTTACTCGTCTCCTTACCAACTTCTTCTCTCAGGTTTTGCCCATCAATTGCCACCAAGAAGCCACGGGTGAATCCATCGAATATTGATGCCAACGCTCTTGTACTTGTTGATCCATATTTCTCATTCCTGAATCTTGACAATTGTGCCACGAGTTTCGACTCAATCTTGGATTGCATTATATTTAATTCGCTTCTTGATCTTACATTCCCACTAGAGTTTTTCAATGTCAATGGAAGGCTCAAAACTGAAAATTTTCAAGATCAGAGAAGCCATGGGCGTGGACAAGATGATGAATCCTCCAAACAAAACAAACGTCTCTTAGTTAACCACAAGCCTGCTACGTTAATAATGGAATGTTGCTTGGGACTTGCGACTTCTACCGGAGTGTGGCTCCTACTACCTTTAATCCAAGTGAGTTCAAATATATTAGACCTTTTATAGTCATGTTTTTATAGTTTTTTTATTAAGAGGTTTATGGTATAAATTTCTCATCACTATTTATTTATGTACTCAAATTTTCATATTCAACACAAAAAAAAAGACACATAAATCTGCATAAAATGTAAAATGAAAAACAAATGATCGTCATCAAATTTTCACTCGATAGACAGCATAAATCTGAAATTCCAAGCCTGGTCAAAGTGACACAAGGTGGTTATGTCAATTATAAGAAAAGTATTTTTTCTTGATGGTATATAAGCTTGAGTAGGCCTAATGGTTAAGAGCACATGTTTCCTCCTTAAAAGTCACAGGTTCAATAATTAATAGAGGATTGGTTGAACAAGGTTCATGAATCAATTAAATGGATTGTTTAGTGGGCTAGGTGACAATGGACATATGGTAAGAGGATGTGGTGTGTCCAATCACCCTAACCGCTGCCTAGGTGAGCAATTTACAATGCAACTAATGTTCAACTCTCGTGTATCTTCATTGAGATGGCATAAGGCATAAATATTCATATGCAGATTTTAGTTATCTCAATTTAAAATCTTTGTACTCAAATACAACTTGTTCCAGTGTTTTGATTTTGTTTATTTCAGTGAAAAGATATTTAATCCATATAAAAAAATCATAGTTGTTTGAACATTAAATTTCAAGTTAGATGGAAGAGTTTTTGAATTCTTGGAAGACTAAAATGTACAGTGCGAGAGAAATACCCTTAAAATATGTGAAAACCAAAGGCAATAGAGTGATACCTCAATCTTCTACCAAATGTAACAAAGTAATTTTCCTCTAAAGAAAATTAAGAGTTATTAATCCACTAAACAACTATTGAAATTTAGTTTAGCATACATACAAACCTTGGAGTGAAAGGAATCCTTCATTTCCACATAAAATATTAATCAAAGAAGAAGTCTAATTTATGCATTCAAAAATGCAATTTCACCAAAAATTATAGAACTAGATTCTAATAATGATCGTCGAAAAAAATCAAAATCATTGATTAATCTTGTTTTGGGAAATGGAGGATTCATTTCACTAATTTAATTGGCTTGGAATTTGATGTTTTGTAGAAAGTTTTTACTTTTATTTTTAGACGTTTTTGACATTTTATCAAAAATTTAGCCCATCAACAGTTACAAGGACAGATTTATTAAAAACGTCGGTAAATGACATTAAGATTTCCAGCAAGCCTATCATAATTTTTAATAGATTTCATCATTAATAGGTCATATTATTTTATTAAGACTTATGCAGTTCCTTCCCTTACGGTTCCTATCACATTAGGTAATGTGGTTTGGGTCCTTAGGATGAGAAGATTGAATGCTACTCTTCCATAGGTTGATGGATGCTCAATAGATAGACGAGACCAATGGAACTTGAGTTAGAAAGGAGCTTAGATTGATGAAGTCTTTCTTCAAGAATTGAAGTTGCCTCATTCTCTGTACATGTTAGTTGCCATAGAGTTGAAGCCAATGAGAGGCTACCTTATAATTTGCATTCGTTTTGGGCATTAGAGTTAGAGCATGTGGATGGAAAATATGATAGAATGATGGACAGTCAAATCAAGTTGATGATAAAATGGTGGACAACTCGTTCTTGAATAAAATTCCAACCTTGTTTGGTGCCCAACACTTATTCCCAAACAAAAAAACTAGCACTTAAGAATTTGCATAAAATGTAATATGAAAGGCAAAGAAAACATCCAACCATCATCAAATTTTCATTTGACAAGCAGATGAGATGTCAAATTCTAGGCATGAATGGGTGGCATTGTCTCCATCCCTATATTTTGATTAAAGGTTTTTTTATTTTTCAATGCATTGAAAATGGCCATGTACTTTAGGTTATTAGGTGAGGCTCATGGATATGTAAAAATACCTTGGTTGTCTTCTACTCCTAAGATGAGGGTTTTTCTGCTAACCAAGCAATGCTATCATCTAACCCTACGTAGGTTGTGTTTCTCAAGCTTCCCATGCAACTTTGGCCATTCCTAAAACATATGTTGACCCCTATTGATGGATTTATGTGTCATGAACTTTAGTGGTTCTTCAACCATTGACCTTAGAGTATGTTTTTCCTTGAGGGAAATATTTCCATGTATTTGGAAGGTTTTTTTCTCATTAGGGTAGGTGACAAATGATATGTTTACTTGTCAATTACATCAACCTACTTAACACCTAGTTTCAATTCCAAAGCTCGGATCACTATATTCCTGACTTCCCATTAATGGTCAAGATCGACCCTCTGATGGCCCTGTTATCCCCTATCCTAGGGATAACTAAGGAGATCATGTATCGAGGCCGACATGTCCTAGACATGGACTATCAAGAGAAAAATGACTTGATCTTGGCCCCCGGGGGGGCATCTTTTCTTCAGTGCAACCCATCTATCAGCAACAACAACATCCATCCCACCAGCCTGGTCCTGAAGTAGCAGTAGGTCTTGCTCCATGAGGTAATGAGTCTGGGTATCATGGAATGCGTCGCTCTGATTTTTGAAGCATTTGAATATGTTTTACTAAAATCCCCTTCATTTCATAAAGTTTGCTTGGAAATTATGCTCTTTAACTTATTCATACCTGGGAGGGTGACAAAATGACCTAGTAAGATGGTTCCCATTTAGGATGAGTTTCCACTAGGTGGGTCTATGAAAGGTCATCGTCCATTCCTTCCATAGTTACCACTTTTCATCATTATTCCTCTCATCTTCCTCTACCTTGGTTCAGGCATTGGGTTTGACACACTAGGAAGGTTTGTACCTTTCCTTGTGGGAAGAAGGGGCTAAAGGCCCAGAGGGTAAAAATAACTGGCAAAAGTTAAAATCCAAAATGAAACCTTTGAGATGCTTTGCCTAGGGATTCCCAAGAAAGCAATAAAAGGCTTCTCGGTAAGAAAAGGGGACCAATAAGATAAAACAAAACTCAAGGTACTAGTTGGTGGATGGGAGGTATCATCATGAGTTGGCCCATTAGGTCCATGGGCATGTAGCAGTATGACACTATAATCTATCTAGTCACCAAACCAGGGTGGTGGCTCTTGGTGGCATAGCCAAGGGAAAGGGAGTCTCATCACGAGCCAACCTTCTCATTTCCATGAAATGCTTGTGGGTAACGTTGTCACCTCTAGTCACCATGCTAGGACAACATCCCTCAACTTTTCCCTTGAAAATAAAAAGGCAATAAGACTAAGAATAAAAGGCATTGGATGGTCTAGGAAACAATGACATCCATGATAAGGTGCAACTCACCCTCTACAGAGGCACTCACAGGAAATACTTACATTTCCTTGTTATCACTGCACCCTTTGCCCAAACACTTCCCTTACACCATTTCATACACTTACATGACCTGGATTGGCTCTCAGCTGGGAAACACCCCAAACTTAAGGACGATTATCCCAATAGGACGTCCTGAGACCCTATCCAGACCTATCTTGTTAAACTACATAACGTCTTTGAGCATTTGTTTGGGTAAAGGGGGGTTTGATGCACATGTTTGGGTAATTTGATTATTGGATGTGATTGACATTTCTATTATCCATGTGACTTATGAGCCCATGGAGTTTGTACTTATTGTTGTTGCAGGACCATGCCCAGTGGACAGGTACATATGGGGAAATGATTAGCTTGGACCTCCATGGGGCTAAAATCCCATAGATGGATGTTGTGACCCCAACCAGGGGCAGAGAGATGTCAGAGACTTGCGCCAAGATGAAATAAGGGTGTTTCACTGGTGACACTTTGGCAAACCTAAAACCAGGGGGGTCTTTCTCTTCCACCTGGACATTGGCCTTGGGAGGCCCATGACGTCACCTTTTTTTACCCTGGACATCACCCAGTGTCAAGATTGGCATTATGGAGGTAGTTGTGTGTTAATTGGCACGTGTGGCATCATCCAGGAGCTTGGGAAGCCTAATGTTTTGCAGATGAGGCCCAACATTCCACCCAGGAGGCTCAATGTCACCCTACAAGGGCATGACGTCACCTCTAAAAATGATTTTAGGGTTTAATTATTTGAATTTGCGTAAACTAGATTTTTCATGTAATTTGGCCATGTTGGCCTTTTGATGACCTAAAATTAATTAAAGGTCATAATTATTGTATAAATAGAGAGACAAAAATCTCATTTTTTCATCATTCAATCATCACACAAGTGGTGGTCTTAAATTCGGCCTTCTTTAAGGGTTATTGGCTTAAATCTAGTGGTGTGAACTTCTTGGAGGAGGCAATTCTTGGTGAATTTTGGAAAATTTTCATGTGGATGATCTTCAACTAGGGTTTATGCTTGATTATTCTTGATGAAGTAAGTGGAAAATCTGCATTTCTTTATTGTGAATGAATAACTATGGTTAATTTACTTGTTTCATTTCTAAGATTATGAAATTGCTTGCTTGAAACCCTATGAGAAAGACATATGTTACTATATTTTTCTCTATAGTCTTCCACTTGCTAAAATTTATTGAAAGGAACCTATGTAGAAGTAGATACTAGAGCCCTACAATTGTAGCACTCTAGTAACCCTAATTCCTTGCCCATTGCATATTTTATTTCAATTTGTCTAAGGAAAAGAGACGTCGTTAGGGCCTAACTTTTGTTACTTTCTAGCAATTATCTCTAGGAGTTGGATTATTGAGGCCTTGGGATACCAACACCTCTCTCAGCCTCTCCATCCCCTTTGACTAAACATTATCATTGCTATTTTCCTCTAATATTTGTTGCTGCCATCATTGAATCCATTAACCTACAAAGGCACTAGTCTACCATTTACAAGTGTTGATTGATCAAACAATTTTCAGAACCTCTTCTCTTGAACACCCACTAACTTCTACTAACCTTAGATTAGCCTAAATCATTAATCTACTTGTTGTTGTTGAAAAATATTGCTACAGCCATCTAACAACAGCAAATTAACCCTAAAGGTGACATGTTGTGCTAGCTAGATGTTGCTAAAACTGATTGTGACTATTTATTATCAAATTGCCTAGTTAAAGCTATTATTTCAAGTCTTTATTCAATCATTTTAGAGCATAAATCTTGTGCTTGTTACAAATTTCTTATTGTTGTTATAAATTGTTACACTACTTCAATTTTATATCAGCTAGTACATTTCTTAAGAGCTCATTGTCTTATGAAGTGCTAACATCATTTTGGTACTTTGAAAGTCCCCCTTTTTGCCTTGTTGTCTTGTTCTGGGCAGGTACACAATATTATTTATTTGCTTCATCTTAAATAAGACTTAAAGAACCTTTTAAACTTGAGTGATCTGTGAGAGGGAAAGGATTTCATTGTACCATTTTCCTTAGACTTCTCAAACCCCTAGATCATTGGGGACGTCTCCCCTGGGGTATTGCAACACACTCCTAAATAGAAAGGGATTTCCTATTAAGGTGACAGTGATAGGTTATTCCCAATTACGCCAATTTTGTATCCACTTGCCTTGGGATTTTGGGCAAGTACAAATTGTACAATAACATGCCCTCCTCTTTGGTGAACCACAATATCAATTGAGTACTCATGCTAAGAATGATATTGAAGGAGATTGGACCCAATTTGTGAACCAAAACAAGAATAATGAGCCTCATAAGGCCCCACCTAGAAGATCCCAGTCGCATGTGGCTCCAGTTGGCCTTTGGCTCCACCAATTAGTAGTCCAATGCTTCAATAGGCCTCATTACCTACTCAATAAGGAGGGGATCCATCAAGGTCATTCTCCTCCCTCGTTAATAAATTCTCAATCAAAGGACTCAGCGAATGACCATCTGAAGTAGTGCTCACCTATTAGTCCCACATAGACCCACTAAAGTTTAGAACCCTTACACTACTCTCATTGTCTTGGACAATAATATGAAAAACATAATGAGTTCCCAAAAAAACTTACCTCATGGAATGTCCAAGGTTTGAATGACCTTGACAAAAAACACACAATCTGACAATTAATAACTTTAATTGGTGGAGTGCATATCGCATGTTTACAATTCAAAATCATTGGATTTTTTCTATGAATGACCTTATTCGTTATTTTTTCAAGTGCTTAATGCTTGTATTATGGTCATCCTAATGGGAAAGGTAGTCTCACTACAATGATTTCCTCGCTACCTATTTTAGTTGTTGTTGGATGGTGGATTAACCCTACTCAAAGGTTGGTTTGGACATTGTTAGATCTTTACTATTGACCCTTGGATTTGTCCAACAAATATGCCTCTAATGATGTTGATTGAAAGTGAAACCTTCCAGTGATGGATGGATGATGAGTTGTCAGATACCCCATGGTTGGTTTGTGTTGATTTTAATATGGTCGAAAATTAGGAAGACAAAGATGGATTTTTGGTGGTGATGGAACTATAATGAGTGAAAGAAGCTTGAGTATTCCTTAGGGTGTATTTAGGGATTTATGATCCCAACAAAATTTGACGTTGTGATTCTGGAACACTATGGCTCCCTTGGAATATTTTTTGCAAATGCTAGAAAGAATTTTGCAATGGCTAGAAGAGCCATGCTCTTGGAGAAAAAATCCTTATATACTGACTCCTTTAGTGGAAGGCTAGTGGACATTGATGACATGACAACTCTTAACCATAAACCTCTTTGGTTTGATATTTCTTTGGGTTCTAAAAATATGTGTATGCACAAGACGTATTTCACCTTGAAGGTCTTGCACTTGCAAATCCTTAGCTATATTGCATGTATCAAAACCATGTGAAATTTGTTGCTCATGCCTCAAGGTGATGATGGGTAATTTCTTGGTGGGGATATATGACTGAAATAATAATAGTCTTCCTTTGTGGCTATGGTCATCAAATTTCTATGATTAGACAGAACCAAAATTGAATTGTCTGGAAAGAATTTGAAATTGGATCTTAGGCCCTTCAACATAACCCTTTTGATAAAGAAAAATAGGATAGGGCCACCAAGATCTGCAACCTTCAAAGGATCGATGAAGTATGTCATACTAAGGGAGGTGTTAGCACTAGGAATCACCTTCAGATTGCATGGAAGGCAAGCCCAGTACCCATCAGGTTTATATGTAAATGTAAGAGTGTTTTATGGGGTCAAATGGAAAAGGACTCAAAATGATAATGTTCCAACTCACATAACGGGGCTAGCATGAAACAATAATCAAGGTCTTGGCTAAATTCAATAAGTAATTGGGAGTAAATATGAATAGAGGGAAGACTTGAAAGAGAGGGATGTAGGGGTTGTTGTAAACATCAGGTCTACAAAAGCCTAAGGAAGAAAGTTTTTAAACACAAGATCTTCTTGAACTCAGAAACTAAGAAAGATAAATAAATATCATGATAATATAATGATCAAACATGCACCATAACATCACCACAACCATTCATGTGAATCATTCAAAGCATGAGCATTTAGCATCAGAAGCAAAAGCTAAAAGAGAAGTTGATTTCTATTAGTCAAAAAGTCTTAAGTCCAGTACATAGCTAGATCACAGTCACTTCATCAAAATATTGCATTCTAAGGGAGCCTTTCTCAACCATCTGAACCTACTAAAGCAATTGATCTATCTATTTATAAGAAAAGGGAGGCAACAGCTGGAGGTACGAGTTGGCCTCCTTCCCTTGAAAATCTCTAAACATTTATTTGATCTAACAACTTATCTAAAAACCTATGCTACAAAACAGGAAAATGTTGTTGACTAATCCATCCATGCTTCAAACTGATTTGATTATATTTTGTTGCGCAACTTGTTGGAAGATTGGTTGTTGTCATTGATATCAACCCTAGTCATGGGTTTTGGACCGCAATATTGATAAAGGTATTTGGACATGAAGGACAATGCACATGCATATACAACACCCATGAATGGATAGTATACATCATGTTGTTTCC